>APFE031358277.1:4195-16446 GCA_000404065.3 Pinus taeda
CTACTTCAGTCTATCTTCGATCTAGTTTATACATTGGATATTTGGTTTCAAATACTTGATTAGTTCCTCTTGGCAAATAAGTCTTTAAGAAAGTTCAAACCCATATCTAAAGTCTCTTAAAGAAACTGTTAAAGTTGTATTGTCAAACCCATTTACAAAAAAAAAAAAAACCCAAAAATATACCTAGAAACCTGGCTTCAGAAAGGATTCATTACACCAAATCGGATCTTGATCCAAATCCACCACACGTGTTTGAAAATCCTAATCTGATTCCTAGGATTCTTAGAAAACAAGAGAGCCAAGAAATTTCTACTAGTTCTCGGCCTCTATACAGATCAAGATCCTGTCCTGTGAGGTGGATCTACCTTGAGGACGAACCTTTTGATGAGTATTTTGAAAACTCTTTAGTTGTGACCTTTTCGGAATCTAGGTTAACCCACACCGTTCAAGATCCAATATTCACAAAAAATTTGCAACTTGAAGTTGTTACTTCACACCTTGACAGACATTTGCAGAACTCCATTCAATTTGAGCTTAACTCTGAAAGAACACCAAACCTTTCTATGATTACTATAGCTTATCCAAGTTCACCATCAACACCTCAGATTTCCCAACCTCAAGCTACCCCTTCCACTCCTCCATCCACAACTCACACTCCCATTGTTATCCCTACTCCTCCAGTTGTCACATCTATTTCTGCAACCATGGCAAACCGATATACTCCCCTAAACTTACCTGTCAATCTAGGGGCTATGCCCCAAGACTATCAGAGTAAAATCACTTCTTTTGATGGTACTGGCACTTACACAGCTCAACAACATACCAAGAAAATGACCAACTATTTTGAGACATATGAGGTTGATGTTGATGATGTTAGAATGAGAATATTTGTTTAAAGTTTGACTGGAGATGTTAGAACACGGTTTAGAGCCCTCCCTGCAAATAGTATCAATGACCTACAAGCTCTTTATCATACCTTCTTGAACAGATGGGAAAAGAAGAAAGATCCTCTCCACATTTTATCTGAATATGAAAACCTAAAAATGGGCACACAAGAAACTGTCCAAGATTACTGTACCGGATTCAATAACGTTTACAAGCTATTCCTCAAAATCTCAGACCTCCTCCAGATTTTGCCTTGATCAAATTCCCTGATGGATCTGATTATGATATGGCATACCAACTTAGGGAAAGAACTCCTCGAACCTTATAAGAGATGCAAAGTATAGCTGTCAGCGTTGAAGCCAACCTGATATCTAAACAAGCTAGAGCCATAGTTGAAAGGAGGACATCTTTTAAAGAATAACCTTCTACCTTTGAACAAAAATTAGATGTTATTATTAAAGGAATGGATATGCTCCGAGATAGAGTAGAAACAATCAAGAGAAAATCCCCTTGGGATGGTCAACCAAGAAATATTGGGAGAAATCCAAATTTCAGGAAGAACCAAAACCCTAATACTGGAAAGATAGGGCCTGACCAAAATATTAGACCCACATTCCAGGAAAACTATGTTGAAGTCTCAAATTCTGATAAACCATCAGAAGACACTCAGATCAATTTGATGGGACTCAACAATGAACAACAAGTTTTCTTGACCCAAGAGGATCAAGAAGCTCAAATGTTTAAACAATTCCACACTCAGTCAAGTGAATCATGACTTTAGGGAGGGATATGATACAGCTATTTATGAAGTTCACAAACAGTATAATCTGAGGAGCAGAAGAATAGATGTCCCTAAAACCAATAAACAGAAAGATACTAGGCAGCCTAACAAAGGTAAGATCAATACCCCCCCTGTACATATTCTTTCTAGAACAGGTCCTAACCCAAATAACCCAATTATTGAAGATGTATCAGATAATCAACCACATAACAGACAACCTTCCACTTCTATTCCTTCTAAAGGAAACGTGGAAAAGCCTCCAGAAGTTGATTTGGAAACAAATACAACTCATAACCCCACTCCTGAAGAGGAGAGAAACACAAAGAATCCAGCTGTCCGAAATACAAGAACTAAGACCGAAAAACATTTTAATCTTGAGACAGAAGTAGGCAAACTAAAGATAATTGTTCCATTATGAAAATTAGTTAAACATGATGTCTACAGAAGTCAAATCAGTAGATCACTCAAAATTTCTGTGAATGAAGATGCAGTAAATGTTTTTGATGACCAGCCTGAATTGATTTTTGGCCCTGGAGTAAATGGAAAAATAATAGATGGAGAAGTTCCTCCTTTCTATGTAAGTGTAAACATACATGATAAAAATACTTCATAATGCCATGTTTGATTCTGGTGCTTCTCATAACCTAATGCCTAAATCTGTAATGGAGAAATTAGACCTTCACATCACCAAGCCATATAAAGACCTCTTTTCTTTTGATTCAAGTCAGGTCAGATGTATAGGTTTAATCAAAGATTTATGTGTATCACTAGTCCAATGTCCTGCCAAAACCATCTTAATGGACATAGTAGTAGCTGATATTCCATCAAAGTATGGCATGTTATTGTCCAAGTATTGGGGTGCAAAGCTTCAAGGATCTCTACAATTAGACATGTACTATGCTACTATTTCAGTGTTTAGTCAACCCAAGAAACTGTACAGAGAAACCTTAATGAACTATGTAGTGAGTAGCCAGGAGAAACCTCAAAACTTCCCTATCTACTCAGTACACTCTGATATGGATTCTTTCATTCTATACAATGTTGAAATTGATCCCCCAAATAAAGTAAAAGTTTTAGCAGATGAACCAGAAGAAATTACAAATGAAAAGTCTAGTGTTCAAATTCAAGAAATTTCTGAGAATACTAAAACATCAGATACCCAAGATAAACCAGAAGAAACTTAAAAACCAGATCTCCCTATTAAACAGATCCCTGAAACTCCTGATACTAATTATGAACGTCAAATCCTTTGGTACTTAGAATTTGATGGTTCGGTGAACAAATTAGGAGCAAGAGCAGGAGTCTGGGTGCACAATCTTGAAAATGATCATGCTGAAGGCCATGCCTACAGATTAAACTTTAGATGCACTAATAACATGGCTGAATATGAAGCTCTATTACTAGGTCTTAAACTGGTTAAAAAATTGGGAGCAATTAGAGTATCAGTCCTAGGAGATTCTGATTTAATCATTCAACAGATAAAATAGAAGTTTCTTACAAATGATCGCAGATTAAGATCTTACAGGGGAACAGTGATTGAGATCCTCAATGCATTTCTGGAAACTCAGTTTACCAAAATCCCAAGAAAACATAACTTGCAAGCTCATAGCCTGGAAATGTTTGCTAGCACCTGTAAATTACCATTTGAACCAAATCATCAATTCACGGCTGAGATTAGACACAGGCCAGCCATATTCAACAATGTAAATAAATGGCAAGTGTTTGACAGTGATAATCAGATTAACAACTTCTTAACCCTAGAAGAAGAGTTTTCTGGCATTAATATAGATGTAGATATAGTTAGTGAGTCTGATCAAACAAATCAGATAGAAATTGACATTTCAGCAGAAAGTGAAACTCAAATGCTTCATCCAACAAAATTCACCAATAGGGAAATACAAGATCTCAAAGAAATGGACGTTGATAAAATTGTTGAAGGAGAATCTAAAGTCATCAATTTAAAAGACAATCATTTGCCTAAAGGATTAGCTCCTTTGGAAGACCTCTTTGATTTTAACGATAGTCCAAAAAAACCCAAGATGGAACCTTTAAAAGCAGACATTGAAGACTATAACTTAGGAACTGAAGAAAATCCGAAAATGGTAAAATTATCAAAATCTTTGCCCCCTGATCAAAAGCTCAATTATGTTGAACTAATGAAAGAATTCCAGGATGTCCTTGCCTGGAGCTATGAAGACCTGAAATCTTATGACACCTTTACAATTCAACATACAATACCTCTCAGGGAAAATCAAAAACCATTCAAACAAAAGCTCAGAAGAATTATCCATGTACTGCTTCCTTTAATTGAAAAAGAAATCAAGCAAATGTATGATGCAGGGATAATTGCTCCTATCAGATTTTCAGAGTAGGTTTCTAATTTAGTACCTACTAGGAAAAAAATGGGAGAAATCAGATTATGTGTTGCTTTAAGAACTGTAAATAAGGTTTCTTTGAAAGACAATTACCCTTTACCTAAAAGGGATCATATTTTACAAAGGGTAGTAGGTGCTTCTAGGATTTCACTTTTGGATAGGTTCTCAGGCTATAACCAGATTCTGGTTCATCCTGATGACCAAGAAAAAACTGCTTTTACCACACCATGGGGAACATTCAAGTATGTTAAAATGCCATTCGGACTTAATAATGCAGGGGCAACCTTTCAACGAGCAATGGACATAGCCTTTGCAAAAGAAATTCATGATTTTCTGGTTATATATCTAGATGACCTCACTGTATTTTCTAAATCGGATCAGCAAAATTTAGATCATCTAAAACAAGTGTTTTTAAAATGCAGAAAATATGGTATTTCATTAAATCCTAAAAAGTCCTTGTTTGGTTTAGAGGAAGGCAAACTATTAGGCCATATCATCTCCAAAGATGGCATCAGAATTGATCTTGCTAGAATAGAAGCCATTCTGCAGATACCCCACCCCAGAAATGTCAAAGAAATTCAAGATTTCCTAGGAAAGATTAACTTTTTAAGAAGATTCATATCTAATTTGGCTGAATTAATTAGATTACTTAATAATATTTTTAAAAAGGATGCAAGTATAAAATGGACAGTTGAAGCCAAACAAGTCTTTGAGGAAATTAAAATGGCTTTGACCAGAACACTAGTCCTTGCAAGTCCAAAGTTCGACAGAGACTTCATAATATTTTCATTTGTATCAGAACACCCCATTGTTGTTGTTTTACTACAAAAAGATGATCAAGGATGTGATAAATCTATAACCTTTTTTAGTAAAGCACTAAGAGATGCACCATTAAAGTACAAAATCATGGAGAAACAAGCTTTTTCACTTGTGAAAGCTATTAAAGACTTTGGAGTCTATATATTGTATTCCCATGTAATAGCCTATGTACCAAATGTTGTTGTCAAAGACATCCTAACTCAGGATGGAATTGAAGGCAAACAAGGTAAATGGATAGCTAATATATTGGAGTATGATATTGAAATAAAACCTACAAAGCTTATAAAAGGACAGGGTTTGGCTAAACTCATGACTGAAACAAACTATCAAGCCCTAGATATTAATGAACTGGATAATGAATATAAGATGGCCACTCCACAAATCAGCCATGCCTTCTTAAATTCACCTTGGTATGCTAATATAACTCATGTATTATTAAATCTGCAGGCTCCTCCGGGGTTATCCAGAACAAAGAAAAGGTTTTTAAACATTAAAGCTTCAAAATTTTGTATTTTAGATAATGCTCTCTTTTGGAAAAATCATGAAGGTATTCTATTGAATTATCTAGTAAAAGAAGAAGCTGACAAGCTTCTCAAAGAATTTCATGCAGGTGACTGCGATGGACACCTTTACTGGAAATCAACAGCAGACAAAATCCGAAGAGCTAGATTTTATTGGCCAACCTTGTTCGCTGATGTAAAGAAATTTTTCACTGCTTGCCATAAATGTCAAATTTTTTAAGGCAAGAGAAAACTTTTACCTCTACCCCTGAGACCAATTTCCACTGAAAAGCCCTTTCAACAATGGGGTTTAGAATTCATTGGAGAAATCCACCCTCTTTCTTCTGGCCAACATAAATGGATTCTAACTGCCACAAACTATTTCACCAAATGGATAGAAGTCATCCCTTCTAAACAAGCCAATGACACAGTGATTATAGGATTCCTAGAAACCAACATATTGTCGAGATTTGGTTGTCCTGAAAGAATCATAACTAATAATGCTACTGCCTTCAAGTCCAAGAAGATGATAAGTTTCTGTAACAAATACCATATCACTTTAGGCCACTCCACAACCTATTACCCTAAAGGTAATGTCCTAGTTGAGTCTTCCAATAAAAGCCTAATTAATATTATTAAGAAATTATTGGAAGAAAACAAGAAAAACTGACACAAGAAACTTACAAATGCACTATGGGCAGACAGACTTACTACAAAGAAATCTATTGGAACTAGCCCTTATGAGTTAGTTTATGGCATGGAGGTTGTATTTCCTTCATCTTTAGGAGTTCTTGTAATGAAATTACTTCAAAAATCTCAAGTGGAACCCAATTACATTCAGAGGAGGATTAATCAAACCATCCATTTACAACAGACTAGAGAGAAAGTATATCAAAGATCCAAAGTGTTACAAGAAAAACTCAAGAGAATATTTGACAAAAGAACCAAAGCAGAAAATTTCTACCTTGGAGACAAATTTTTAAGATGGGATTCCAGGAGAGAAGACAAAGTAAAACATGGCAAGTTTGACTTCTTATGGAAAGGGCCATTTATCATCCAGGCATTACGAGGGAACAATACTTACTTTCTAAAGAACCCGGATGGTACAGAAACAGAAGAAGGACCAGTTAATGGTCGGATGCTGAAATATTACTTTGATCTGGTCTTTTAAAAATGCATTTTGATTTTAACATGTACATATTATATCCTTGATAATGTCATAGTTTGGATTGGATAGTAACTTGCTGGAGTTGAAGCCCGAAGAGAAAGCCCTAAGCTTCACAAGTGTTACTGTCATACATACAATAAAGCAACCAGCAGAAGGAGATTTCAGAGAACAGTCAAACTCATTTAGAAGGCCATCTGACCTGCTGTTCTTGACTTTTCACCAAGAAAAGCCATCCCCAAGTGGAGCCAGTGTTATGCTCCTATACCAATAGGTGTCATATTTCATGATTGACTTGTTGAGCTCTGTAATATGTTCATACCTTTTCTTGTTCCAAAGGTTTTCCATATTTTCAAAAAATTCAAAAAAAATAAAAAATGTAAAGAGGATATACCCTAAAAGAAAAATCAAAGGGTAAAAAGAATAAAATGGTCAAAAAATGAGAAAAAATGAACCCCAAACAAAAAATAGACCAAGAAAGTGTGCAAGTCCAAAATGCCACCACTTTTACTCTTGTGTAATAATCTGATTGTGTGCAGCTTGTTAATTTATGCCACAATTGATGAATGGTCAAACAGTTTAAACTTGACTCATTCATTTTTCAGTTTCATGTTGTAGAATAGAGAATAAATATCTGGCAAAACAGTTTAATCTTGGTAGATAAGTAGATAGGTAGAGTAAATGAAAAGGAGCTCAACAGTTTAATCTGAGCCCTTGGATGTAATAAGTGTAGACTTAGGTAGGCTTGCCATGTAAAAGAAAAAGAAGATTGATAAGGGTTTACCAGTCTAAGTGCACTCAAATAAAGAAGGAAAAAATGCTAGGTTAAAATAGGTAGGGTAGGTAGATGGTGTTGCAGAATGATACTTGTGAGGGATAATGTTTCTAAAATGTGTTAACTTTTATTTTTATCACAAGTGCAAGGCAGACATTTCACTTGATGCAGCTCAAGCAAGACGAAGTTAAATAACTAACTCCCCTTCACATTTTTCCCTAAATTTTTCACTAATTCCCCCTTAAGTATTAAGGTCGTTTGAAAATCAAAGGGGCTCAGAGCATTTCTTTGACTTTTAGAGGGACCGGACCCTCAGCCTAATGATCTAAAAGCCTAACTACTTAATATCATTCATAAATCATTCATCTCATTTCATAAAGACTGCTTAAGTAAAACCCTATTTTACTTAGGAAAAAAGAAATTATTCCTCATAAAAACCCTTTTTCATCCCGAGCCTAAGTTTAACTACAAAAGTCAATTGTTTTTATACTTAGCGCTTTCGTTTTATTTCATATTAACGGCTAACACCATTATTATATAAATCCTGAACATTTTAAACCCTTCCCGTAATATATAAATATATTAAAAATCCCCAAATAATACGTATCCCCGCCCCGGTTAATTATAACCGTAAAACAGTATAGCGTTGTTTAAAAAAGATTAATAAACTTGTTCGAAATTTATTAAAAACCTCCCCACCGCACAAACTATGGAATTAATTAACCATTTTGGTTAATTAATAACCATTACCCAACCAATCAAAATGCTCTCGAAACAATTAAAACACAGTTTATTATGTCAAGCATGCATACATTAAATCCCCGCCATCTCCAATGCCCGTCCACCATTCAATCTCTGCCTTTCCATCCGACGATCGACAGTGATATCGTGACCCCCCTTACCACCACTTTTTAACTCGTGATCGCCTAGCGGTTTTCTGCACGTGCATCTGCCACGCGTCGCTCGTTCCATATACTCGCTTGCCCTCCGTCTAAAACCGCCCGACTCCAAAAGTGGTACGATCAATCCGCTTACCGCCTTCCGCTGACGACAAGTCTGGTCCACTTACGTCATCCACCCAATTAAATGAAAAAGACCTGCCAACCTTCGTTTTGTCAAATAAACCATAAAAAAGCCATTTTCGTTGTAATGCTCTGCGCCTTGCGCTCTCCTGCAAACAATGACCTGCTCTAGTTTCTCGACCGCCACATGACCAGAAAGATTATAGTGACGAGCCCGCAGCCATTCAACTTGCATTGTGCGGTCTTCCTCTTTAACACGGGTACCATTTAAGCTTTCTCAACAATTAGCTATTAGCTCATCCATTTCTGGAACTTCTCAGCAATCTTTAGGTGCAGAACAACCTACATTGTCCCAACAACAGGTATTCATCCAAGCTGCACTATTACCCTTGGTAAAAAGTAAATTCTTAGCTATTTACCAGAGCAAGATGAACAAAGATGAACATGGCTAAACAGGTCAAAGTGTATCAAACCAGGGTTAAAGAGTATCCGTAAAAACAGGGCAACCCGCACCGAGTGACTGAAGAAGACAGCTGCAAGCCAAATCATAGGACCTGCCTCCATCACATTCAACAAAAACAGGACCAGCACAACATCAGTTTATATTTTTCCTATTTTCCAGACTAGCTGTTTCTATTTTCTTGTAAACTATTCTTAGTCATCCTAGATATTATCTCACTCTGTTATGAGATATTTGTTGTACAATTTTTTGCATAAATACCCCCTCAATTGGAGTATTGAGGGTGGATTCATATACATTGTTGTAATACTGGTTTTTTGGAATAAAGTGTTGATTGGATCAAATTTTTGTATGGCTTGTTGGATAAAGAATTAAGACAAAGGACTTTCTACAGATTCCTTGAATCAAACACCGGATCAATAAGTCATCTATACCTTGTGTTTAAAGTTTTCTTTGTTTCTTATATCCTCTATGTTCATATCTGAATGATAAACAAAAAAGAGTAATTTAGAATATGCTTGATTGCACTATGTTTTCAAAAGTTGTCATTTTCTATGTTTTCTTCTGAATTAGAATAAACAGTGAAATCTTAATTGCTCTTGTTTTTCTAGTTCTGCCACTTTGATTATTATTTAAAGAATACTTAATTGCTCTTTACTTGTAATCAATCCCAGTTCCATTTTTTCAAATAAGTTAAAGGATTCTTAACTGCTCTTCACTCATTTTTGAAATCATTCCATATATTTTAAAATCATTGTTTGTTCTCTGTTTGACCATCTTGCTCTGTAAAACCATCATTTGTTAAGAAACCAAGTCCAGTAAAGCTATCTTACTTGACTCCATTAATCCAATGGCCTAAACTACTGAGTCTTATCCCTTTGCTATTGAATCTCACCACCCAAATTCAAACAAACTCCTAAACTTCACAACTAGCCTAATATCTTTCAAAACAAAGCTAAAACTTAAAGAGAGAGCCCTCTCTAGATGCAAATTGGCTAGAATTTGTGTCTAAAAGATTGGTTTGTGGTTACCTCGGCCTCGTTTTCCTTTCTTACAACTTTTGGGAAAAACCTAAGTGATTACAGCTCGATCGAGAATATTTTCCGAAAATAGCTAACTGTGGGATAGGTGATGAATTGTGATGAACCTTGACTATGATCACACACTTAACATACTTTGACAACACGAAAACATAGATCATTTGAACACATGAACAAATCTTCTCTCTCTATGTGACTACCTTATGACAAGATACGACAAGTGTGACACTTAAGAGAGACTTTAGGACGACCGTGACGACAAGTCCTTCAGAAGAAGCTTGATTGCTTGAAGGAAGATCTATCATCATGAGTAACTACGAAAGAGAGGGATCCATTAGACCACTAATCTTTGATGGGAGCAACTTAGTTTATTGGAAGGTAAGAACTACAACCTATCTTCAATCTCTTGGAACAAATGTCTGGGAAATCGTGGAAGGAGGATATACAATTCCATCAGCAATTCCTACAGATACGACAAGTAAAAAGCAATATGAAACAAATGCCAAGGATGTCAATACATTATTGGGGAGTCTATCACAATCAGAATTTGTCAAAGTTATGCAACTCAAAATCACCAAAGAAATATGGGACAAGATCCTTCTAAGCTATGAAGGAGACAATCAAGTAAAACGTGCAAAACTGCAATCTCTCAGAATTCAATATGAAACTCTCAAAATGCACAATGATGAAAGTATTGCTAGTTACTTCTTACGTATAGATGAGATTGTTAATTGCATGAATAACTTGGGTGAAGAGATAAAAGAAGTTACTTTAGTTGAAAAGGTTTTAAGATCCTTGTCTACTAAGTTTGAATCAAAAGTATCTACCATAAAAGAAAAGCAAGATCTTTAGACTATTACTATGACACAACTGCACGAAATCTTAATTACTTTTGAAATGAAAAAAAGAGGTCCATAAGATATGAGAGAAGCTGCATTCAAAGCTTCAGGAAGAGAAGAACTCAATGAATCAGGACATATTTCAGAATGAGAGGAAGAAGCAAACTTTGTCAAGAACCTTCAACGAAGTTCCGGGAGATTTAGAGGTAAACTACCTTTCAAATGTTTTGCTTGTGAAAGAGTCAGTCATTATGCTTCCAAATGTCCTCATAAAGATAAGCTTGATAAAGGTAAGGAATCAACAAAATGGAATAGAAAACATAGTGTAAGTAAGAAGAGCTACTATACTCATGAAGATAGTGATGGTTTATCAAATAGTGATGAAGATGAAAATAGTAATGACTATAGACTTTTAATGGCTTTTGAAGACGATGATTTCTTGGATGATTTAGATGAAGATGACCTTTATGAAGAAATCTCTAAACTCAAAATATGTTTAGAAGAAAAGAATATGATTATAGATACTCTGACATTCCAACTTGCTGAAAGAGAGAAACATAATGAAAAACTAGAATGTGAAATTGTGGGTCTAAGAAAGGATATTGAGAAAACAAAAACTCTCAATCTTATATTTACTAAAGGATCAGAAACCTTAAATGAAATTATCAAAGTGCAGTGTTGTTCTCCTCTGATAAAAACAGGTCTTGGATATATTGAATAAGCATCCCAAGCACAGAAGTCGTCAACCTCCACTAGAAGCTATCTTGATGCAGCAAAGAGCAGTGAATAGTTTGAAAATCAACAGCAAAGGCATAAAGCAGATCACCAAGTAAATCAGGCTCAATTTACTTCAAGGATGAACAAAAGTTACAAATCTCAGGTAAATCATACTCAATCTACTTCAAGAATGAATATCAATAGCAACTACAATCACCAGGTCAGTAGATTTGATAATCGCAAGAACTTCTTTAATGGCCAATGTTTTTCATGTCATAACTTTGGACACAAAGCTGCTCAATGTGTTGCTTACAAGACCATCATGACTAGAGAAGCATGAAATCAAAGGAATGTGACGGGGATCATGAAACGGACCTACAATAGCTTTTATCTTTTTGAAAATGAAATAGAATGCTCTATCTGCAACAATTTTGGTCATGAAGAATCTAAATGCAGGAGTAAATTTTGGCAAACATCTTAGAAGGAGCAAACTTCATTAAATCCCAAAATTTGGAGAAAGAAAGAACCACAAACAGAAAGATGTGGTATAGCCCTGTATGCAGAAGGACAAGAAAACTAGTGGTACATCGACAGTGGATGCTTGAAACACATGATAGGTGATAAAGAAAAACTTCAGTCATATAATGCCTTAGAAAAAGAAAAGAAGGTATCATTTGGAAATGACACTCCTGTTGTCATAAAAGGTAAAGGTTTTGTTCTTTTAAAAGAAAAAGTTAAAGCTGGGAATGTTATGTATGTTGATGGTCTAAAGCATAACCTGTTGAGTGTCAGTCAAATGTGTGATCAAGGAAATGAAGTAGTATTTCGATCAAATGGATGTGTTGTTCGTGAGCTCGATACAGGAGAAACCGT
>APFE031358277.1:16466-58200 GCA_000404065.3 Pinus taeda
TTATAATAAAAGACTTGGGAAAATTATTGAAAGTATTGATGTTGTGGTTGATGAAGCATGCAAAAATCCAAAGCAGGTGAAAACCGAAGATTGTGGAGAAGATGAGGATTATCCTTCCACATCAAATCAGACTAATTCTGAAGAAGAAACCAATGAAGCACCAGAAGAATAGATAATGACAGAAGAAAAGACTTCATCCAAGTATGTTCAGAAAAAATCATCCAGAGACTCAAATTTTGGGACAGAAAGAGGCAGGTGTGCAGACAAGAAGAACTATTACAGAAACTTCAAGCTATCTAGAATTTCTTTCCTCCATCGAACCTCAAAATGTAAATGAAGCATGCAAAGATGAATGTTGGGTCAAGGCCATGAATGAAGAACTTGAGCACATTGAAAAGAATAATACTTGTGAATTAGTTCCTAGACCTCATGATAAGAATATCATAGGAACCAAATCAATATTCAAAAACAAGCTGAATGAAAATGGTGAAGTTATTAGAAACAAGGCTAGACTTGTTTGTAAAGGATATGCTCAACAAGAAGGTATAGATTTTGAAGAAACTTTTGCACCTGTTGCTAGACTTGAAGCCATAAGAATGGTCCTTGCTCTTTCTAGTTTTCAGAAATTCAAAGTATACCAAATGGATGTAAAATCTGCCTTTCTTAATGGGGACTTAGAAGAAGAAGTATATGTTGAGCAACCAGACGGATTCATCCTTGGAAATGATCCAAAACTTGTATGCAAACTCAGAAAGGCTCTCTATGGTCTAAAACAAGCTCCAAGGGCCTGGTATTACCGTGTTGACAAATACCTCCATCAAAAAGGTTTTACAAAAGGATGAGCTAATAGCAATCTATATACAAAGATTGACAATAATAAATTGTTAATACTTGTTGTGTATGTTGATGATATCATTTTTGGTAGCAATGAAGACGTCATGAGTTAAAACTTTGCTTTGGTAATGCAGCAAGAATTTGAAATGTCCCTGCTTGGTGAGCTCACATATTTTCTTGGTCTATAATTTCAACAAAATAAAGATGGTATTTTTCTGTCACAAACCAAGTATCTCAAGCAGATCTTAAAAAAATACGGCATGGAAGATTCTAAACCAGTATGTACCCCTATGGTAACAGAATGCAGTCTCATCTCAAATGATGAATCAGCAGCAGTACATCAACCAACCTACAGATCCACGATTGGCAATCTGCTTTATCTAACAGGTACCTGACCACACATCATGCATGCAGTAGGGATAGTTGGAAGATTCCAAGCCAATCCAAAGGAATCACACCTTCAAGTATTCAAAAGGATTTTCAAATATCTTCAAGGAACACAAAATTTTGGTTTATGGTATCCTAGAGATACAAATCTTACACTTCATGCATATATAGATGCAGATTGGGCAGGAAGCGTTGATGACAGAAAAAACACTAGTGGTGGTGCGTTCTATATGGGTTTCAGATTAGTGTCTTGGTTCAGTAAGAAACAAAGTTCAATTGCATTATTTACAGCTGAAGCAGAATATGTGGCTGCTACATCTTGCTGCACACACCTCCTTTGGATGATGTAAACATTGTAAGATATTCAGATCACATGTACTCCACCCATCTTCATTCTATGTGATAATATAAGTGCAATCAATATTTCAAAAAATCCAGTCATGCTTTCCAATACCAAGCACATACCCATCAAATATCATTTTCTATGTGAACAAGTGCTTGAACAAAAGATCAAATTGGAGTATGTTCCCTCCAAAGAATAGGTTGATAATATATTCACCAAACCACTGCCCAGAGAGACATTTGAATATCTCAGACAGAAGCTAGGAGTAGTTGATGCATCATATTATTGTTGAAACTTATCTGTTTCAAATAAAAGTGGTTATACGCGAGTTTCATGAAGCGTATCCGCATACATACGTAGGTTGTTGTGGATACAATCGCGTATATGTTGGTTTGAAGAAAAACAGTGGGCCAGACTCAGGATGAAAGGAGTCTGATATGGGTCTGACAATGATCATCTGGCATAGGTTCAGGGGGAGCATATACTTCTAATAATGCATTGTTGACATTATCTTAGAAGATCTTGGTACAAATTCATAGTTTGCTTTTATTCAGGTGGAACAGGTTCAGGGGGAGATCATGGTTGTTGGTCTGGATGGTGATTGACAGATGCTGTTGATGATAGTTGTTGATAACTATCCTAGTCTTGTTTCAAATATATGGTCTCTATGTCATGTATATATTTTAATGTCCAGGTCATGAAACAACCTATTTTGTTTCCCCACTATGCATGGGATGGATGATGTAATTCTCTTGTTTTGACATGTATAAACACTTGAAATATCCCCACTTGGTTGGGAGATGGATGTATGTATGAGTCATTGGTGATAGGAAGGTCATTTATGATATATGTATAGAGTCATCTTTTTGCAAACCTTACTTATATTCCGGGGGAGCTTGGACTCAAGCATGGAGCTCAATCAGCACACTTCAGCATATCAGAGAATTCAACATGTACTCAGGGGGAGCATAACCCTTTGCCCTTGATGACAAAGGGGGAGAGTGACTTGGAGTTTCCATCAAGTCCAAAGGGGGAGATTGTTGGCATTATGACGCAGATTTGGCACTATGACACAAGTGTTGTCCTTGATGGCAACTCACTCAGATGACAGATCACAGTTCAGACTCACAGAATGAAGAAAGAGAGGTATACACAGGTTCCTCATTGACCAAGCCACGTGTACACGCAGGTTCGCAGACCAAAAGGCGCGTATGGCATACACACGCACTTTCACGGAAGGAAAGGCACGTACATGTTGGAAAACTTAGTTTTGGTCAGTGGTATTTGGTCCATGGTATTTTGATCCATGGTATTGGTCCAAGGTATCCTGTCTGAAGTGTTGACCCCAGGTATTTGGTCCAAGGTATTGGCTCTAAGTGGTTTTGGTCCATGGTATTGAGTAAGGCCTAAGACTATAAAAGGAGGAGAAGATCATTAGGCAAAGGCACTCATGCATTCAATATCTAATGAAGAGCAAGATCTAGAATACAGGTTATTGGGTTATGGTGCACAACTAGTTCTGAATCAAGGATGAACCTTAGCGCATGATGGGTTAAGATCTTAAGGCTTGAAGTGAAGTATCTTTGTGTGTTTTGATCTTTTATTTGAATAACTGGCGCATGTTGTAGACTATAAATATGATGATATGGGTATTATTGAAGTCTAGAATTGTTGTAAAGATTAAATCATCATTTATAGTTCTGTACGCAAGTTCACCTTAGAAAAGGCACATATAAACACTGGTTCTACATATCAAAGCAGCGTATACATCTTAAATTTGATTTGCATATATGTACACAGGTTTGCCTTAAGAAAAGTGCATATGCACGCAAGTTTGACACATTGAAGTAGCATATACCTCATAAAATGTGTTTTAGCTATTTCTGGTTGTTATTGCAGTATTCTGGGTTCTGGTTACTGTTTCTGGTTACAGCATTCTGAAAAGTGATTAATTGATGGATCCAGTCTGAAAAATTATGAAACGTGGTCCCTGGAAGAAAAGAGAAGGTTGTAGCCTTCTGTAGGCTGGCACCTACGTATTAGTAATCATATCAGCTAGTACAAGAGCTAGGGGTTATAGCTCCCTTCCAGGAGAAGCTGGAGAACGAGAGAAAGTTGTAGCCTTCTGTAGGTAGAAGTCTGCGTACTGGTATAAGACTACACTAGTACAAAAATTGTAAAAGGAAGTTTCTTATTAAAAGGAAGATAGAGACGATTCCAGCTGGTGGTTTTCACCCACATTGGGTTTCCACCTTATATCTTGTGTTCATGTGTGTGTGGTTGTCTGTTCTGTTTTACTGCACCTGGTTACTATTTATATGGTTCTTATGCACTAATTAAAGATCAACATAGGGAAAATTAACTGAATCTTAAGTTTGCAAGATATACGCTAGTTGCCTTAAGAAAAGTTGTGTATACACGCAAGTTCCATTAAATGAAGTAGCATATATGAATTTGAGTATGGAAATGAAATATTATTGACTTGCTAATACTGATTCACCCCCCGCCCTCTCAGTATTATTTCCAACACCTGCGACAGTGCTCAAGACTTTGTGTATGGGTGTGACAGATGTTTACATAGTTAGAACAACTCATATACACAAAGACACACCTTCAAAACCATCAGAATAGGCTTGCAAACATATCAAAAGACGATAGTTAACCCAACATGCAAAAGGGATCAAAGCATTGCAAGAGAGCTTATAAAATAAGCTCTACTGTTTTCGAAAACAATATAAAAGAGCAAGGAAGGCTTTCAAATTGAGTGTAAGCCAAAATTTTGGAGGGTGTTGCAGCAACTACAACAATTATCTAAATAAATTTATATTGTTTTGTACATGTATATATGTGTATTTTAATATATAAAAAATTGATCATTCTTAGATGTGATAGATTTGTAATTAAAATGAATTTACATTATTTCTCTTAATTATATAATGTACATATGTGTCAATTCCATGTTGAACACAAAATGAAGTATACATCCCCTCATAATAAATTGCAATTATTTTATCATAATAATTTTTTACTTTCAATTGAAAAGAATAGATAAAAACAATACATGAGTAAAATGTTTTAACCATAATATTTTTTTTTTTTGCTTTCAATCGTTATATATATTTAACTTAAAATGGATATTTAAATACTTTTGATGGGGTGTAGAGCAGAGGGTGATAAGGTGTTTTGTTAAAGCACATTGTGGTGTAAATATCACGAGTTCGAAACTCTGTGGGCAAAAATCCAGTCATGCTAAGGGTTGTTGTGGCCCAGGATGGTTGTGATCCATGGCTAATTTTATGGCTTAAATGTCCCTCAATCGCAGTTATTCAAGTCATATGTTAGTTGTGTCAATAATCTCAAAACTCACATAACCTAGCAAACAAAAAGATAAATATATGTTTGATATTGAATATCTTTTGTTATTATTATTTTTTTAAATACCACATCAACCTATGCTAAATATTATTTAATTTTGAGTGATGGAATGTTTTTTATAAGAATAGCAGCTATTTTTATATTAGATGAAGATATTACAAGTAGCCAGAGAAGTGGATGTTACAGTTTTTAGAAGAGCGGGTGATCTCAACCTCTAACAATAGAGGTTCAAAATTGTGGCAAAAATGCCACAATGCTTTATACCTAAAATTCTATGCAATCTTGAAGGCTTGTAGGTGAAGATGGCACAAAATTGTCTACCCAAAAAAAAAAATGCAATACATCATGAAAAACTAGAGGAGGTCTCAAAAGTTGTTTCCTTATAACTAGAGAGTTTAATCTCTTTTGTGTGAATTTTGCAAAGAACTCCTTCATCTTCTCTTTACCTGTTTGATCCTCTTTGCCTTCTTCTTTGAAGTCCATCTTTTCCCTAACTAGAATAAAAAACAAAAAACAAAAACAAAACAAAAAAAACTTTTGTTGCTAAGTCACACTCTTTGATTGTGTTGCTATGAGTTTGTCATTTTGTATTTGACATTGGAGGGTAAGCATATAAAGATATGTCAATGCTCGTTTGATTGAGCTGAGATTGTTTTGATGTAGATCTAGGTAGATTTTTCCACATAGAAACTCAGATTATGGTTGCGTGAAACATCTCTTTCTGCAAACTAAGTTTGTTAATTGTTTGAGCTGAGTGGAACATGCTTTGATGTAAATTGATCGAGATGGATTTGTGTCTCTCAGAGAGCTTTGGATGAAAACATGAGAGCCCCCTGGTCGAGGGGGTCAAACATGACAATATCACCATGAGATAGCATCATCAAACCAAAAGACCGATCATGTTGTAAGATTATCCTGATTTTGTTGTGAGTTGGCGAAGAAGGGATATGGAGAGTGGCTTCCCAGCAGTAGCCTTCTACCTCTGATTTAGGTAGCTTGTTGATGAACCGGGAAACGTATATGCATCTACATCATTTACTAACATGATGTGATCATGGTACCTATTATCATTAAAATATAACTCTTTATTAAGCTATTAATAGTTATCGACCTTCCATAGTCATCCCTAAAAGCACCTTCCATGATCCCCGTTGGGAGATTAATTACGTCTTTACAAATCAAGCCTTTAATATTTAGTATTTGGTTTTTTGTGTTTGAAATTTGGAGATCTCAATATGTAGAAATGTCATCGATGATTGGGATGGACTTATGACAATTTAAAGATGATGTGGGATGTTTTTGCCTTGGAGAAGGTTGGGTTTTGTCCATATATAACTTTATATGTTGAGACTTGGGGATGTTTGAACAAAGTTACCAACTTAACAAGAACTGTAACCTCAAAATGAGAACTATAGACCAAAACCCCCCATTTTTGTGCAAAAAACATGAAAATACACCCCAGAAATGAAAAGTGTTGATGTTGCATCAATTTCTTCCTTTTTCTTCTTTTCGAAGTTAAAATTCTTTTTTTAGCAATCGCGTTAAAAACTTTTTTTTTTTTGCAATAAACATGAAAAAACGCCCCAAAAATGAAAAGTGTTGAAGTTACATCAACATCATTTTTTTCGGATTAAAATTTCAATTTTTTGTAACAATGGCATTAAAAACTAAAACTTCCATGCAATAAACATGTAAAAACACCCTGAAATCGAAAAGTGTTGATGGTGCATCAATGCTTTCTTTTTGTTAAAATCTCATCATTTTTTGGGGGAGGAAGGAGCGAGAGGGGTGTTGTTCAACCCTGATGGAAAAATGGTATTACAATTCGCTTAGGGTCTCAATCTTGCAATAAATAATCAAGTTATGTTCTTAGCATTATGGAAAAGTTTGGAGTTAACCCTATCCAAGAAAATTGATAAGTTAGTGGTTTTTTGTGACTTAATGATTATCATTCGACAAGTCATAAAAGCTAAGGAGACAACATGTCATTAGCATGTTCCCATTCTACAAAGGTTTTCCTTAATTGCTTCTCAACTTGAGTGCTTGGAGTTTGTACATGTGTATAGAAATTTAAATTCGGTGTCAATGTATTGGAAAAAAAAGGCTCCTCACTCTAGCAGGGTATAATAGAAAGAAATCATGGTTTTATAAATTATGAACTTATTCCTTAATCATGCTTAGTTTCCCAAGTTTTTTTAATGACATCCAGATGTTGTTTGGTATTAGATTCATAACTCTCCATGGGTTGGATCTCTTGTGACGCATCTTGCTCAGTTATTGGCACGTCTATTAAGATCGAAGATCGTTGTGCGCCAATAGAAGTTCAAATCCAACCACAATTTTTCAAATTTCCTTCCTTGTGGTATTCCTTGTAATAGGTGGATTGATCCCACATTTATCCTTTGTTTGAAGAGGCAATTGTATTTATTTTGTTGTGGGTTGGAGTGGTTGGGATTTACCATGGGCAAGACTATGCATTCATCAAGCCGAGGATTGGAGTTAATATCACCGCGTTATATCTACTACCAACGATCTTCTCATTTCCCTTTCAAGGATTTGGCATCAAATATGGAATTTACATCTCATTTTGGCTCATGACAGCATCCCTATGTGATCTATCTATTGATAATTGATGCCCCCTAAGGAATCTGTGGGGTATTGTTTCTTCATAGCCTTGAAGATTGGTTGAGTTTGTTATTTGTGTTTGTTACCTTCTCTTAGTGGATTACTCTAACCATGGTGGATCCTTCAAAGCCCTTAGAGCTTGATAACAATCATATGATATTTGAAAAACTTATGGAATCAACTAAGGCCTTGTTGGAGGTTAGGCAACGACAAGATGATATGGCGAAGAAGCAACGACATTTTTTCAAACTCCTTCTGGAAGAAAAATCGCTTTGACACCTCAGCAACATGGAACTCTCGTTGAATGGGCTACGTAATGAGCTTTCCTTCCTCAATGATCAGGTTACGTTAATGGAAATTTTCATCATTGGAAGTGCTAAATTAATTAACGTAGCATTGCCTCCAACTTTTCTCAGGATAAGAAAAAAGCCCACCACCATTAGGGAGTTAATCCTCCCAACAATGGTCAAAGTTGGTGATGGATGTTGTTGTTGTTTTTCGTTGGTTCTCTCATTATCTTAATCTATCTTTTGTTTCCCTGCAAATACTATTTGATCCTAGGTTCCTTTTGTCAATTTATTAGTGGCAGTTATTTTTGTATAAGCAGGAACTATAGTTCCATTGATGACTTTTTGGTTGTATGGGCAGATGAATACTCTCATGTACAAATCTTAGAATATTGTTGTAAGGGTTCGAGCCCATAATCTAGCCTTTTCGTTAATATAAAACCTATATCATTTCCTTAAAAAAATCCAACATTTTTTAGCAATGGCATTAAAAAAAAATATTATGACTTTGAAAAACCATATATAAATCCAATAGTTTTTTACGATAGTGTTAAATATAAATATCACGACTCCAAAAAACCTAAAAATTCCAACAAATTTCCATCATGGCATTAAAGACAAATATCATGGCTTTGAAAAACCTTAAAATATTGACAATTTTCAACCTTGGTGTTAAAGATAAAAATATCATGACCCTGAAAAGCCTTAAAATTTCAACATTTTTCAGCCATAAAATTAAAACCAAATATCATGACTAAAAAAACCTTAAAAATGAATCCATAAATCAAATGGTCATTATACCAAGAGTAATTTCTTTTTTAAATGCTAAAAGTATAGCTCATTTAAAATTTTAGCCTAAGACAACATAACACATTGCAACAAAAAATTTAAAAATCAACCATCAAATTGACACGCAATGGGGGCATACTTGACCCATTGCAATGAAAACTTAAAAATCAACCATGAAATTGATACACTATGGGGGCATACTTGATCCATTATAATGAAAACTTTAAAATCAACTATCAAATTGATAAATAGTGGGGTCAAGTTGCTAGTCGAACATTGACACAACCCCTGCCAAAAAAAGAGTAAAATAATAGATAAATAGATAAAAACAAAACAAAAATCAAAAGACTAAAAAAAAATAAATAATAATAATAATTAAATTAATTAATTTAAATTTTTAAATTTTAAAAATGACAAACATAAAAAATAAAAATAAAATAATAAATACTCTTTCAAAAAAACATAATTAAATATCTAAAAAATAAAAAACAAAAATTAACTAAAAATTAAATAAATTAAATACAAAAACAAACAAACAACAACAAATTAGATAATTAAAAAAAATCAAATAAAAAAACAAACAAGATAAAAATTATTTAAAAATAAATAAATAAATAAAATATATTTAAAAATGACCCTAATGAGGGTGCGAGCCGACAATTGAGCACTCAAGCAACATAGTAATGGTCAGTACCTCAGAGTACAGTACCACTGCGCCCCACACGCTCTAGGTGATGGGTGTGGTGGCCCCTTGGATGATGGCATGTAATGAATATGGGAAAGGTGGCAGCGAAAGTAAAGACAACGTTGGTTTTTGTAGCAATGAAGGAGGGAAGGTTGGTGTTGTTCGGATCATTGGCGGACAGGGAGACTAGTGCAACGGACGGGCTCTGCGACGCCATCTACAACTTCAAGAATATCGACCATGTGCGGAGGTTAACGGGTATGTACTTAGATATCTCTCCACTCTCGTAATGTTGACCTGCTCTGGTTTTCATTTGAGGGATAGGGGAGGAATTATGGGTGAGAATCGCAAAATTGAGCAGTGTTGGAAGAGATGGGGGCGTAGGGTGGTGGAATGTGCTTGGTTCTGTGTCTGAATCTTGCACCTGTTTGATATTCTCTCTATTTCTCTTTGCTTTTAAGTTCTCCTTTCCCACATGGGAATTATGTTGGCTTTGGATAGAGGGCCTAGTTGTGTAGTTTGTAGGAGTCCAGCTGGTAAAGATAGGGAAACAAGCCCTGGGGTAGAGTTGGCCAGTCCAACTGCATTCTAAGTAGCCCTTTGTTTAGTTCCATGCGTAGTTGGAGGGAAGAGGGTAGAAACCTCAACAAGAGGGAGAAGGTCGAGAATTATCGATAGGAAGTCTAGCAAGGGAGTGGCACTGGCTATGGAGGGTAGAGTGGTGATGGTAGCGTCATGGGGCTCAAGATTGGGTGGATGATCAAGTTGGGTCCTCCTTTTGCGTCCTGAGTAGAGGGGAAAAGGCATGCTAGCCTAGGTCGGCTGAGAGTTGGAAAATGGCAGTGCTTACCAACCCGAAACCGGGGAGCGGAAATTAACCAAATTGAGGTTTAAAGGAGGTGTCTGAGGCCAAGAAAACTCACTAGTGTTGGTTGTGGGTTGGCCCCATCCAGGGAATTGACCTGCAACCTTGAAGGGCCAACCACTGCCACCGATAGGGGAGGATATGATGAAGGTGGGTTGGCGCGCTGTAACTCTAACACGTGTACAAGCCCCCTGATGTAATACGTTAAATTGTAATTGGTTAATGATTTGTTGCAATGAACAGGGTTGGGCCAGAGAAACCATGGCACTTCCTGCAAAAACCCATGATCATGGAAGGAGGCCCCAAACAACCAGGAAGGACACGGAACTAGGCCCGTCTGAGGGTCACTGAGGCAGGAAATATGTGGAAAGGTTAATAAGTGAAGCGGCAGTAGCATACCGCGAAGGCACAAATGAGGAAATTTGCAAACTGTTAAAGAAGTGGGAAGAGGGAGTGAAGCAGGAGAGTGAGACAAACAGGGAAATGGAGGATTGGAGAACCCTTGTCCCGGACCCTGGAAACACAAGGGGCAGACTCACTCAATTCAAACAAACCCTCTATATGTACTGGTTGATGAAAAGCCTGCTGGGTAAGGCTATGGAGCATATTTTGGTGGGCATGGCTGTCATTGTCCAAGGCATGCCGAATTACAAACAGGAAATCCAGAAGGTGCAATTTCAACTGCACAAACAGGATGTTTGACTTGGCAGAATTGAGAAGCACCTACCTTGTATCTTGGTCCAAACTGAGATGTCGGGGACGAATGCCAAAGACCCAACGCATGTGGAATCAACATCTGCTAAACAACATGATTAGAAAGCCTTCTTTTAATGGTTTTGTTTATATATGCTAATAGCTTTTACATTTTATTATGCATATATATATGTATGTAGATATCTAGAGTATGGACAAAAATCTAAGATTTATATAGCTTGGATAGAAAGTCTAAATTTTTTTTGTTACTAGATAGCATACAATGTGGATAGGTGGCCAACGAAATTGTTTTCCCACTAGACAAGTTTAGGCCACCTAGACAATCTATGTGGTGTAACTTAGCCTTATAATCAATGAAAAAGAGGATCTACCAAGCTTAACAAAATATATATATCTTATATATTATTATATATATATATATATATTATATATATAAGAGTTTCGAGAGGGTGGGGTATGATGGGTCACCCTGCCCTGACGCCAAATTGTAGTAGGTAGGGCGGATTCCCTGCCCGTTGCCCTTTGGCATCGGGGTAGGTGATCATCGATTCCCAGAATCAACGAGTCCAACACCACTACGTTTTGGGCTCATCAATTCGAGGAACCAATGGACGCCTGTCCTTGACACCAAAGGGCCTTGGGAAAGACACCCTAATTGCCCTTGCATGTAGCCCTTTGGCGTCAAGGTGGGGTTGCCCGTCATCAGCCACCTTCTCGATTATTTTTTCTCATTTTTATTTTTATCTTTTCAATTTAAAAAATAAATAAATAATAAATAATGTTGTTTTTAATGCTTTTTATATAAATTTTTTTATGTTTTCTTATATTTTTATCTGTATTTTTAATGTTATTTTTTTATTTTTTCCAACGTATTTTTTCAGATATATATATATAAACTTTCGTAATATTATTTATTTATATTTTTTATTTCTTTTGTAAATTATATTTTTTTAATTGATGATGATGATGATGATTAACGTCCACTAAGACCGATGTGACCTATTAGACCGCAAGAAAAGAAAAAGAATCTAATTGTGATTCTTCATCATCTTGTTTCTATGATCAAAGAGAAGGGAAAGAAGTGCTCCAAGGTCGTTATAGTTGGGTTGGCTTAATAAGTCAAGAAGATTGGAAGTGTGGCAGATGTTAGGGAATTGAGAGCGAATTTGAGTAAGAGTTGGGAAATCTGAAAGGAAATGTTTTTCATATTCTACCTTCTTAGTATCACAAATCTGACAGATTCTATCTTCCCAGGGTGTTTTGGGAGTGTACCACTGCTTGGTTTCACTTTGAATCTCATGAGAATTAGTTCTTATCCTTGCAATGATAATTTTTTCTTGGTGTCGTTAACACAAAGAGATAATTTTGGTTATCAAGGGTGGGGTTGATCACCTCCTTATAGTATCTTAGCTTCCTTTTACCCTCCATCTCCTTATCATCCCACAGATTGTCCTTAAAATTGGAGGTAATATCATCTTTGACACTATCCTTGCTTCCCATGATGATCTTCTCCTTAATCCCCCAATGGTTGAACCAACACTTGGCATCCTTGTGCCACTCGCACTTGATGCGAAGGTGGGGGTTTTGACTAGAGTTAGAAGCAATTTTCGGGAGCCTCTTTGGGTCCATGTTGTAAAGCTTCTTCTTATACATAAAATATCTAAACATAATCGTACTTTCAATGGGAGACAGACCAGCTTCGATCAAGAGGATAAGATAGGGAGTATTTCCCTTGATATTTAGATTATAGGTTATGAATTGCTTTTGAATCATCTCAATGTCTCCCCATGACTCTCTGGATATACTGCAACCCCAAACTTCACATTTGTATAAGACAACAGGTGTGACAAGAGTCTCAAAGAGGAACCTCTTTTTACTCCAAATGCAAAGATCGACCAACTTACAATTGTTTTCAAGCTCATAATAAGCTTTCAAGCCTCTAATAATCCTTTTTCTCGATGCTATAATTACAATGGAGTTGATGAGGAAAGTCAATACCCAAATATTTATAAGAAGAAACATGCTCTAAGAAATGGTTATCATAAACAAAATTACCATGGGTGATCTTTTTGGATTTAATGATCATGACTTTAGTCTTGTCAGTATTAGCTGGCATACCCATCTTGGAGCAATAGACATGAAGAGTCTTAAGCTGCTTGTCTAGGTCATTGTGGATTTTTGCAAGAAGAATGATATCATCGGCATAAAGGAGAAGAGTAACACTTATACCAGCAAGTTTGGTTCCCTTGCAACCTACAGTATCCAGACACTCCTTTAGCTTATCGATGTATATGCCAAAAAGGGTATGGCATAGGGGACACCCTTATTGAACTCCGATATTGAATTTAATGTCTTTAGACCAACCTTTGTTGGTCTTAGGCTTGGCAATGACGGTCTCATAGAGGCGAATCACAACAATCCTCAATTCAAGAGGAACCATGATCTCTTCAAGTCTCTCTTAGAGCTTAGCTCAAGGAACAGTGTTGAAATATTTTCTAAATTCCACAAAACAACAAAAAAGATTGGATTTACTATTGCGCCATTCCTCTGCAATGATCTTGAGAGTGACAATATGGTCGATAGTCGAGTGATGTCTCCTAAAACCAGCTTGTCCTTTAGCTCTTTTACTATGGTTTTCAATTCAAAGGCTAATTTTATTTTCCATATAGCCTAGCTAGTATGTGGCTAATCATAATTGTCCTATAGTTAGAGGGAATGCTTTTGTCCCCATTTTTAAAGATAGGCACAATAAGGCTTTGCATCCAAATATGAGGGAACCCATGTTGTACAACCAAATTGAGAAGCTTTTGGAGATGATGAATGAGGATATATCTTCCCATTTTAAGGATCTCAGCTTGGTATCCTTCAATATCTTTAGCTTTCCCATTAGCGAGCTTATTAAACCCAGACTCAATGTCTTCCAGATAAAATACATTCTCCTTAGTACGAGTGTTTATGATGGTTCCCATGGTGTCCATAGAGTCATACAACTTCTTAATATAGTTGTCCCAATTTTCTAAGGGGATAGAATGATTATCTTTAGTTTTATTAATAAGCACATTCTGCCAAAACTGTCTGGGCACAACTTTAGAAAGATGGAGAAGATGTTCTCATCTCTTATTAATATATGACCCCTTCTTCCTCTTGATGAGAGCTTTGTATATAGTTATATTCTGTAGCTTAATGATTTCATTAGGAGCTTCTTTGATCACTTTCCTAAAAAATTTACAGTCTTTGTCATACCAAGGATTGGAAGTTCTACTATTTTGCTTATACGACCCCTCTGGAGGGTTAGGACCCGGTGTAGGGAGACCAAACCCAAAATTGAGATCATCTGCAATCCTGCATCATATCCAATGCGTCCCCTCACCTTCGAGTACAACAAGTCATCAAAGGAAATTGAGTAAAAGAGCTTACAAACCATGGACAATGGGTGGGCACTTCATAATGGCATGCCCTTCCATAGTGGGCTTTGGCATGTGCTAATGTCTCTAAGCTACAAATTGGGTTAACCAAGTATCCTATTAGGTGGCTTCTACTTCTAAAGGGGATAATATGTCCAAGGTACATCCTTTAAAGGGTGGTGGCATGTGATAAAGAGATGAATGGAGTAAGGAGTGAAAGGGGAAGCCTTGGGCCACATGCTGGGGTACAAGGGTAGTTAGTAAAAGCAAAGCCTACACTTGGGTATATAATGTATAAGAGGGAGTAGCCGTGGCACATGAGCTTCCCTAGCCTTGATTTTTCCACCCTTCTTTATATGCCTTTTGCCTTTTATGATTTTTCTCTAGTCAACTGCTCGGAGCTCAAGGGATAAGAGCACGATGTGTAAGATACAGCAGTGGATACCCCCTTTAAGGTAGGACAATTCATTGCCTACCAGGGGTTCGGACAATCATGGGTTCCTAAATGGTAAAGGAGTCTCATCTAGGGCCTATAGAAACCAAGGTGATGGCCATGATGATGGGGTAGAGCTCATGTATTGGCTTTTGCCAACGTACTAATTGTGTGTCCCGATCATCTTTTGCATTTTGTGGTACATATTCCTATTGAATGTGGCCAATTATGCTTTTACCTGTCTTTTCAGTCGCATCAACCTCTTGGGCGTCACTTTAGGCCCGACCCAAGGTGTGGGCAAGGGGAGGGGGAAGGCTAACCCTATGTAGACCCAATGGAGGAATATGGACATCGGTGGGAGAAATGACGAATGGGGTTATAATGAATGGAAGGGGAGTGATATATGTGGATGAGGGAGCGGGACCACACAACCAAAATTAGGGTTTCCCATGTAGTACCATCCCTAAAGCCCAAAGGTCAGTAAAAGAGATCCCACAGGACTAGGGTTCAAGGTTAACATCCTAAAGTGGTCTAGGGGACAAGAGCATAGACCTAGCTTACTCCTTCCGCCGAATCCCCCCATTAATCCATGCCTAGAAGTATCCATAATAAGAAAACTACAACACTCAATTATCAAATGACATGACATACCTTTAGGTTCGGGAGGCCCACCTTCAAACATACGATAATGATAGATGGGTGACGGACCACATGGTTGGCTCAGGTGGCGGAGAAATAGCACAACGAGCTAGTTGGTGGCTACAAGGGGCTGTTGGTTTCCGATTCAATTCCGCCCCCCCCCCCCTCCCCCGATGAGGGTGATATATTGGACATGATGAAGATGTAGTCCTGCCAAGCTTACAACAACAACAAAAATAACCCTATAAAAAATAAAAATGGCCCATGTGGAATATAGCTTATTTAAAGGGGCGAATTAAATGAGTCCAGGTCAATCTTACCAAGCACCTAGAGGATCAAAGCTCTTGATATGCAAACCTCTTTTAGAGTGAAAAGAGATTTGATCCCTCTCGACATTTGGTAGATTCAGAGTTAAGTGGATCTAGGTTGGTTTTATGTGTATTGACGTATTAATTAACAATACATAAATATATAAAAGATCCTAACTTCAAAATATTAATTTTATTATCTTTTAAAACTTTCTAAAAACAAAATCATTATAAAAAAAACATTGCAAAGAAAAACAAAAAACAGAAGCTTGGAAAACCCTTAAAAAACAAACATCTTTAAAAGAGATGAATAAGACAACTTGAAAAAATGGTTAAATAATAAACATTTTTAAAAAAATGTGCATACTTAGAACGTAAGAAAATTTAAAGTGTCAAAAAAAAAAAAACTTAAAAAAGGAGTTGTTGTTGCATTAACACTTTTCAAAATAGACATGAAAAATCAGTAACATTAAAAAAAAGGTACATACTTAATACATAAGAAAATTTGAAGTGTCAAAAATATGCTCCAAAAAAAAGATTGATGTTGTATCAACAATTTTCAAAATCAGCATGAAAATCATGATCTTTTGTGACCTCTTAAAAAACGAGAACTCGACACAATTCTCATTAAGTTAGTAACTTTGTTTTTTATATTTGTACTAGAGGATGTGCACTTTGAAGAAGCCTAATAGAGATGAATCTATGTACCATTATGGAGGAGGTTCTCTAATTATTTGGTCCTTCATTTGGATGGTTCCCTGGCTACAAAGCACCTTCATTTTCCCTTTAGTTAGTTGATTTATTTATGTCCCTCAAGACATGAAATCCCTCTAGTCTTATCAACAAATTTTTTAAAGCCCCCATTGTCTTCCATATCAAACTAGAATCTTCATCCACAAAATCGTTATTGAAGCGTTGAAATACGCATTTTGAATCCCCCATGATAATGGCTTCCTTGATGCCATTCCTAAATAGCAATAATAATCCCTTCCATCCTTTCCAAATGTGGGAGAGTAGAGGCATCATGAGGCATAGTATCCTTTGGATTATCACATGAAGTCATGACCTCCAAGATGTCCTTGTTTGAAGCCAACTCAATATCAAGGGATTCATGTGGAATCAATGGAGTGATGGCCCATATCGGTAGAGTATCCTAATCATATTCCATATTGGGATGGAGTTCCTAAACAGTGTCATCAGGTGGTGGTGGGAACACTAAAGAGGTTATCACTTCCATAAGAGGTGGTAGGGTGCCCCCATGAGACTCGTCTTCCATAGGCACCACTCGAGGATCAAGAGGTCCAAAGGATTCACTAATGATTGAAGAGATTATGCGAATGGTGGAAGCATGTGGAGATGGGACGGGTGGAGCAAGGGGAAAGGTGCCCATTAACAAAAAGTCTTTGAACATCCCTGCTCCAATTAATTTAGGAGTCGAAGGGGAATTTCCCACAAATGGAATTGACTGAGTATCATGGAAATGCAAGTGAGGCTTGAAAAACATCAACTAGTTGATACTGATTATGTTACCCTGATGGTGGAACATCACGACACAAGAAATAGATGAAACAATAGTAATCATGTCATAAAAAAGATTCACTCGAGCAAGAGGTTATAGTCTAATGGGGCATCAACGACCTAAACTTCGATTTATATCGTTTTACTGCAGAGATGAATAGGAAATGTATGAAAAAACCCTTATGGTTGCAAGGCATGCCCATCAAAGGCTCGTAACGCAGAGTTAGGCAGTGAAAAAGTTGGTGAACCAAGAGCTTGCCAAAACTTCGGTCACATGATATAGGTAGATGCCCCTTCATCCAAGACTGTCTGACGAACATGTTGTCCAAAAACATGGAACATTGTCTTGAAGGATAGGTGATATGGAAGACAGGGTTACCAAGAGGATGGATTGAAGGTAATGATATTTGAATATGAGGGATCAATGCTACCAATAGTAGTTAAATGTGTTGAGAAATATAGGGCAAAGGAATGAGATGTTTTCTCTAGTAATGTTAATTGCTTGTGAATAATTTTTACTTCTTTATATTAGGTTCTTCTTCAACTTAGATTATTATAGTGTTCTTATTCATCAAACAACTACCAATTCATAAATAATAATGAGACAAGAGACATAGGATGTAGATGGTCAACCAAGGCCAAAACCTCTCCAACTTGAGAGGAAAACCCAAACAAATTCTTCTTCTTATAGAAAATTCAAGTGACGAATATCAAACCTAGTTACATTTTTCAACACTCCCTTTTAACTAGGGAGGTATTCATAATCTACACAAGGTACTTGGACATTCTCAATCTGAAGAATTCTCATAAGAAGAGTCGAATTGGTAGCCCATCTATATAGCATCATATCATCCAACAATGTTACATAGTAGGGCCTTGACTAACAGCTCTATCTCTCCACAAGATTAGAGCTCAATTATGGCAAGACCAATGATGTATAGACACCCTCATCATTGTCTCTCTCGGAACATACCCCACCTAGGTTCTCTCAGAGTATGTTCCACCAGGATTATTCTTATCTTAGATTCCCAATCCTCAAATAATATCAATCCTCTATGACTACTCTTATCTTGGATGCCCTAAAACATCCTCAAAGAGCATCAGATGCCATATGTTTACCCAATCCTCCATTTTGTCTTCCCAGGTGAAGACAAGAATGATGTGTCTATATCTCCCTCTCAACTTAGGGAGGACATACTCATTCCATTGAAGGTATGTACCCATTCCTATAAAAAGGAATGTACCTAATATCCCTCTTAACTAGGGACTTGACCAAGCACCCTCTTGAGTAGGGACTTGCTTCCAACAACTCTTAAGGTGGAGATCGTGGGATAACCAGCTGCTTGTAGAACTCCTTCCTTTGATGTCATGAATTTCTTCTTTGTCATAGATTCTACATCTTCGAGGACTTCTGTGTAGGGCACAGACCATCCATCACTTTCATCTGTGAGTCATTTCAGTCATGTTAGCATTCCTTTTATTGGAAAGTGATTCATTAGTTCATATTTGGCCTTCCTTCATGTCATGTTGCCTTCTTCGTGCCATATTTCCTTAAGGATCTTTCATCTTGCTACATGGGCATCAGTTGTGGAAGACATCCACAACTCTTCCCTTGGCAGCCCTACATAATCCCATCTAGATATTATTCAAAAATAAGAAATGAACATTAAATAAAAATTAACTTTGTGATGGTATTTCATCATGACATCTTCTTGTTTGCATCAACATCATGCCTACATATTGACACATCTCCAAAAGATATACACTGTCGAGAGTCTCTTTATTTTTCAGACTTTATCGGATTCTTCATATCTTTCACATAGATATCATAGTCAAATCTTCCAAACCTTGGATGTTGATTGCCTTTACAGTTGTAAATTTTATGATCTCTTCCTTTATTTCTTCACACATTTCCTTTCCAGGGACTTCTAGTCAGAGTTCCTACAATTATTTTCAACCACCTCATATTTCATATGAGGACATGTTATGTTGATTTCATCTAGTAAATGTTTGACCCATGCCTTCCTACATCTTTTCAATGGAGGAGATCCTTTCTTTTGATCATGCTCTTGAGATAGACCATTTATCCATGTTACCTGCAACCATATGACATGACTTTATTTTATCAAATAAAAGCATACATACCTCATTTTCCTTTTGGTCATCTAGACTTCCTTTATAAGCTTCCTTGATTAAAAAAAATTCAATTCCTTGACTTGCTTCACTTCTTTCGAAATCATACCACCATCCCAATAATTCTTACAAGTTGGAATTCTTGATGAAACACTTGCTTCCATTCAAACGATGGATCTTCCAATGAAGATTCTAACAGAGGATCTTGAGTATCCTCATCCAACAAATGTTTTCCCTTTGAATGATGTATGATGAGATTTGCACTGGATGACTTTTTTCTCTTCTTCTCTTAGGTGCCACTTATGCTTCTAATTAGGTTACCAAGAGCTATATCCTTCTATAGGTGATTTCCATAGACTTCTATTTTAGCTATCTTTCATGCTTCTCTATGATGATGTCACGAGTTGTTGTTTTCAATGCTTTTATGATGCCATGATGCATCCTTCGATGCTCCTTATTGGCTCATGATAGAAATATCTTACAACAAAAAACTTGAGAAACAGAAACTTGAAAAGAACTAGGTGAGGAAGATCATCTCAAACATAGAATATATCTTTTACTTCCTCTTTCTTGGATTTCTTATTTTCAGCTTCCTCCACTTCTTCAGTGATATGAGCTTCTTTTCTTCCCCTTTCTTTATTGAGCTTAGGACAATCTCTCTTGTAATTCCCATATTATTGACATCCATAGCATTAAACCTTAGCCATATTCTTCTTCTTTTTATAAGCACCAAATTTTCCAATGTTTCCCTTTTTTTTGTCATTGTAGCATATGCTTGATTTTTCTCACTTGATCCTACATCAGTTTTTGCCTTCAGCTTGGTTTCTTCAATCTTGCATAGTGACCATAGATCTTTGAATGGGGTGTATTCCTTCTTCCCATAAATTCTTGATGTGAAGTTACCCCATTCCTCTGATAGTGCATTTAGTACTACGGTGGTAATCTCTTTCTCAGACATTATTTCTCCTAGATCTTGAATTTGATCCCTTATTTCATATATCCTCATAAAGTATGAGGTTATTCCTTCTTCTTTTGATATCCTTAGCTAGTAGAGTTCTTTCCTTAATGAGATAAGTTCTCCTGCAATGCTTACAAAAAACAACTCTATCAGTTTGTCGTATATTTTTTTGAAGTTTCAAATTTAGATACATATGGAATGAGGGGATCCTTGATGGATTCTATGAGAATGCTTTGAGCCCTTACTTCCCCTTTCATAAATCTTGCTAGTTCTTGATCATATTCCTTTGGTGGTTCGGTGATTGAGCCTTTAACATGTTCCATGACCACATTTTCAATGAGATTTAGATATGTCCTCTTCTTCCATGTAAGAAAGTTTGAAGCCCCAACCAACTTATTTCTTTCCTTGCAAAACGACATTTTGACAGATTCAGACGTAGACATAAATATACTTAATTGTGAAGATGCTTCTTCCACTTGTTTCTTCCTTGATTTTGATGATGATATAGATAATAGAAAACTTCTCCTTTATGAAGATAGTTTTCTTGAAGAGTGATCCTTGGCTCCACAGAGAGGGATATCAACTTATAACTTTGATGATGATGACAACATCCTTGTTGTTGATGATGACAATGTCCTTGATATTGATTCTCTTGGATGAGTAGAGTTCAAGTTACTTAGATCTCTTCAACTTGAGTAGGGTCTTTATGGTCCTTTTACTTTGATGGTGACTTGAGTGAGGATCCCAAGACTTCTTCCAGTGTAGGCTTCTTCTTCAATCTAGGATTTTTACACTTCCTTGTAGATCTTGACTTCAAAACTCTTTTTTGGATTCTAGATATGGTTTGTTTCCCTTCTAAAGTTTTGGTCTTTTGAATGCTTGAGTGTCCCTTGATGAGCCGCCCTTTATTGATTTTGTCACCTTGGGTCTGATACCATGTTGAGAAATCTAGGGCAAAGGGATGAGGTGATTTCTCTAGCAATGATAACTGCTTGTGAATACTATTTACTCCTTTAGATTAGTTTCTTCTTCAACTTAGATTAATATAGTGTTCTTATTCATTAAACAACTACCAATTCATAAACAATAATGAGACAAGAAACACGGGATGTAGGGGATCAACTAGGGCCAAAACCTCTCCAACTTGAGAGGAAAACCCAAACAAATTATTCCTCTTATAGAAACATCAAGTGATGAATATCAAGACTAAGACCCTTGACTTATAAACCTTGTTAGTTTTTGTAGCATCGGATGTGTTCTAGCCACGAAATTTTGTGGACAGGCTAGAATACAAGAGATATCCAAAACCCATAAATCGTTTCTGGAAATTCCCCCCCAGAAATGACTTAATTAGATTATCATCCAATTCTTAAATATTTCCTAAGTCTAAAATTAGGGAATATGGTTAATTTATCAGAATTAATTAATTCAAGGTGTGAATGTTCTAGAAACTCACACAGATCGACTTCTAGTTAATTCTAGCCATGGATTAAGATTTAATCTTGGTCGTTGGAGTCCCAACAGAGGATTATAAGAAGAAGTCAATGGGCACTTGGAGAGTACACTTGAGCAACGATTCCTTGTGCAGATTGAGCTAGCAATAGTAGAGTTCAAGCCAGAGAGGGCCTCAATGTTAGTGAGGGGCATGGACAGTGATCGAGAGGATGATTTCTAGATCTGGAGAGGCAACAACAAAAGGCTGAGTTATTCCCCGTGCAGGAACATGAGTGGAGGAATGTGAGTGCACGAATGCAATTGCATGAACGTGAGTGCATGAATGTGCAAGTGCAAGAACACGCAAGTGGAGGAATGCGAGTGCAAGAATGTGCAAGTGCAGGAACGTGCGGGTGTAGGAACGCAAGTGCAGGAAGCACGAGTGTTGGGGTTGCTTAGGGAATATCTCTGCCAAATTTTCTTATTGTTTGGATTTCCAATTGGGCATCCATAGATGTACTCATATTTCACTGCTGCATAATAAAATAAAACCCTCACTATTGCACCAGTTTTCCCAATTTGGGTTTTTCTGGTGACATTTGTCCAAAAATAACTATGTTATTTTATGTGTGTGTGCTAACATTTCTTGCAACATTTATTCTTCCATTATTTTATTTGTGTAGGTTGCAGTGTGAGTTGTTCAATATTTGCTATAAGAAACAGTAAATCAAATATTAATTAAAATAATAATTAGGGGAATAATTTCTAATTGCTGCAACAGGATTCAGTTTTCCAAATTTTCACTTGGTATCAGAGTGCAGATGATCAGCTAGAGAGCTCAATAGCGAAGAAATAAGGAGTTTCATTGTTCAGTGTGGGCAGTAGATCAAAACCCTAGAGGGCAGTTCAGTCACTTTGCCAAGAGGCTGAATTTCTTGAGGAGATTTGATTTTTCTTAGAGGGACAAAAAAATTCAATCTCTCCAAATTGAGGGATTTAAGAGGCAGAGGGAGCAACCCAATATTGTCACGAAGCAAATCGCTAACTGGACGCAGTATTTTTTGTAGTAGTTTTCTAGAGTAGAGCTAGCGTCGGGTGGAAGAAGAGCACACAATACGGAAAATTTTCCTAAGGGAACTTATAGTCTCAAGAAGTTTGATTTCCCTTGCAAATCAATAGGCATTATGTGCAGAGTTTCCCACTCCATAAGGGAGTGTGAATAGCTGAGCAAAAACTAAGCAGAACGGAAGAGGAGATTTTCGACATTTGTTGAGATGGCCACTACTGGGCTTCGATATCAGGAAAGGTTGGATGGAGCCTCCAACTATCTCATCTAGAAGGCAAGGATGTCCTTCCTTCTAGATGAATGTGGCTTGAAGACATATATTGATGCAGTGGTAGCAGTACCCTAGGATGAAAATCAGCTGAAGGAGTACAAAAAGGAGATGGCATGGGTGAAGAGGTTGATCTTAGATGAAGTTCAGGATCACATTATTTCACAAATAGTTGGTAAAGGCATTGCTAGAGAGATGTGGGAGGCCCTCTTCACGCTATACGAGGGCACTTCCGAGTAGTGGAAGATGTACTTAGAGGAGAATTTGATATTCATTAGGATGTAGAAGGGGGAAAGCATAGACCCCTTGCTCACCAAGATTCAGGAGGTCTGAGACCAGTTGTCAATTGTTGGGGTAGCGCCTCAACCCACATAGCTAATTTGATTGGCACTAGATAGTGTCTCCAAGGAGTGGCAAGTATTCGTCCAAATTATTTTTCACATACATACCTTGCCAAGTTGGGATAGGATGTGGGCGAATTTGTAGCAAGAGGAGTTGAGACAAACTCTTTTAAAGAGCTCCATCAGTGGCAGCAGCAGTGGACAAAAACAGGTGAAGGAGGAGGAGAATGTGGCCCTCACATCAGAGGGTTCTAGTCAAGGAAAAGGGGAGAAAAGAAAGAAGAAGAAGGACATGTCGAAGGTCAAGTGCTTCAGATGTGGTGAGCTCAATCACTACAATACCTAGTGTCCTCTCATAAAAAAATGACAAAGAAGAGAAGCAGGACCATGCTGCAGCACATGCTGAGATCAATAGGCTATCCTTCAGGTTGGAGGAAGATTTCGCTATGATCACCGACATACCTCCAGGAGTGAGGTGGGGTGATTTGGATCTGTAGCCCAATAACACTACAGATTGGTAGGATCCTTGAGCAGTCCACCCCATGGATCATTACCTGGCTATGAGGGCCCACAATATACAGTAGCAAGATGGATCAGTGACAGCTGATACAATCATATACCAGAGAGACAGTTTCATGGACTAGTAGCATTAAATGTTGGGGATCGCAGTGCAAAGTTGGCGGAAGTGTTGTTAGCACACTGCAGAGTCGACAGTAGCGCAAATTCTTCAGTAACAGTGCAAATACTAGCAGCAGTCAGAGACTCGGGTGACAGATGCATTATACTTATCATAGTTTATTCAGTATTTATGATGCTTCTAAGTTGCAGTTGTTGTAGTTGCAACATCAACATATGAGAAGGAGTTGCAGTGCAGACGCAATGTTGGAAACAATATGGAATTGTTAGCAACAACACAAATGCAACATATATCAGAGTTGCGCAGTGGTTGGTGGGCAGTATGGCCAGACATCAGCAGCGTGACAAGAGATTATGCAAAGACAAGGTGTTGTCACAAGATGTGCAGTACAACGCTATAACACATTCCTCTCTAAGAGGGAGTGTTAGTCAGATAGCATCGAATGTGTTCTAGCCATAGAATTTTATGGAGAGGCTAGAATATAGGATATATCCAAAACCCATAAATCGTTTATGGAAATTCCACCTAGAAATGACTTAATTAGATAATTAGAGAGTTTCTAAATATTTCCTAAGTCTAAACTTAGGGAAAATGGCTAATTAATCAAAATTAATTAAGTCACAGTGTGAATGTTCTAGAAACTCACACAGATTGAATTTTAGTTAATCATAGGCATCGATTAAGATTTAATCTTGGTCGTTGGAGTCCCAAAAGAGGATTATAAGAAGAAGTCGATGGGCACTTGGAGAGTACTCTCACACAGATTGACTTTTAGTTAATCATAGGCATCAATTAAGATTTAATTTTGGTCGTTGGAGTCCCAAAAGAGGATTATAAGAAGAAGTCGATGGGCACTTGGAGAGTACACTTGAGAAATTGTTCCTTGTGCAGATCGAGCTAGCAGTAGTAGACTTCGAGACAAAGAGCGATGCAGTGTCAGTGAGGGTCAAGGACAGTGATCTGAAGGAATATTTGCAGATCTGGAGAGGCAGTAGCAAGAGGATAAGTTAATCCCAGTGCAGGAATGCGAGTGCAGGAACATGAGTACAGGAACACAAGTGTAGGAACGCGCAAGTGCAGGAACACACCAGTGGATGAATGCCAGTGTAGGAACGTGAGTGCAGGAACACGTGAGTGCAAGAACGCAAAAGTGCAGGAAGCGCGAGTGTCGGGGTTGCTTAGGGAATATATCTACCATATTTTCTTGTTGTTTAGATAGCCAATTGGGCATCCATATATGTACTTAGTTTCATTGTTGCATAATATAATAAAACCCTCACTATTGCACCTTTTTTCCCAAGTTGCTATTTTCCAAGGACATTTGTCCAAAAGTAACTGTGTTATTTTATGTGTGTGTGCTAGCATTTCTTCTAGTGTTTATTCTTCCGCAGTTTTTTGTGTGTGTAGGTTGCAGTGTGAGTTGTTCAGTATTTGTTGTAGGAAACAGTAAATAAATTGTTAATTAAAATAACAATTAGGAGAATAATTTCCAGTTGCTGCAATAGGATTTAGGTTTCTGAATTTTCACAAACCTCTCCAAGACCCAGTCACAAGATCCTTATTTATTGCTTCTTATTCTTGCCCAAGTCAGCATAAGTCAAATTGCTTTACCCCCTTTGGATCTCATCTATCTTTTAGATTTCACCCTCTTGGATCAGACCTATAACCCTCGACCTCTTCAGAATCCCTAGTTGTAGCATGTGTGAGGGATTTACACCTTCTTTTGCACCCTGATTTCCTTCACTTGGATAATATGACTCCCTTCTATAATTCATCTTGTTAAATAGCTTGGTTTTCTCCTTTATTTGGCCTCTAAGACAACAATGTTATCTTCGGCCTCTTCTGCAGCATATAAGACTCCCTTTTCTTCACATGTGCCAAAGTATTTTACCCTAAACAAACCCAAAAAAAATCTGGCTTTCTTTCCTCCCTTCTTTGCACTTCTTCCTTGTATTTCAGATGCTTGATTGATTATGTGTTTAATGAGGTCTATCTCACTCTATATATAGTGATCTTCTCTTTTAAATATGTCGACTTATGCCATGGAGTAGGCCGACTTTCCATTCTAGAAACATCTTTATCTCCTTGGAGGGTTTGTGACACAAATAAATTATCTTTTTACAATGTGTGACATGCCCAAAATGGGTCTTCAATACATGACATTGACTCAATAGACTTTATGACTTGATGACTGAACTTAATAGCTCACAATGGGAGGTTCAACTAAAATAAAATTCCCTGAGCATGAAACCTATGACTCAAGCATAACAAAATGATTTTATTTTTCTTCTTTACATCAATTACATAAAATCATGATTACATATGTCATTAGGAAGATCGAACCTAGTTACATTTTTCAATAAAACTTGCCTTGTATTAAGTTGGGAAACTTTGCAAAAATTCAAGTGCAGACATAGAAGTGGGTGCTTGGGCCAGATCCTCAACAATATTGTATTTATGAACAACCCTTGCATTGGGATTATGCATAGTCCTACGAAGTGTGCCTTTAGGAGGACACAACATAATGTTCAATGATGGTTTATCAAAATGAAGAAGACCATCAAGCAGAGTGGCGTTCATGGGTTATGATGTGGAAGTACTACTCTCGGGATTATCATAGTTATGTGCTCTAGTTATGACATATATTATCTAATCCACCAAAATATTCTTATGTGGATGATGAGGCGTTATTGGAAGACCCTCCTCCCCTCTCCCTTGCTAAGGAGGTGGAGGATTTACAATCATATGTTGTTGTTGGGCCGATAATGCATTCATCAAGACAGCAAGTTGATGAGTAGTTTTTTGTTGTGAGAAGTAGCAATGGGTCTCATCCATCCAAGGAAACTCATCAGTAAGATGGTTCTCCCCATAAATATTGCAAGGAAAATGTTTCTTTTTCTTTTTCTCTTTTGTGCTACCCCTCGTGGTCTCTTTGGTTTGAGGTTCTTCTTTTTCATTTTATTGGACTTGCTTTTCTTCCTTTTGCTTCTTGGTTGTTGCAGATTATTTAAAGGTGTTGATTGCATGGAATTCACCTCAGAGGTTTAAATAGGAACATTGGAAGTTTAAGTGGTAGGCTTAATAGCTTGGGCACTAGAATCATTTAGCTGATTGGAGTTGCTAACTAGCCTATATTTCCTAAGGATACAAACCCCACCACACCATTGACGTGGAATCCAAGCTTATATTTTGATACACCATTCAATGATTGAGGGGTGTCAGGAATGATTTCATATAGAGTACTTGCTCAGGAATAGATTGAGTCCAATTGGGAGTCACACATGATGGATTTTCCCTTGGTTTGGGCTCCTATCTTAGCAAAATCTTCAACAATCATTGAAGAGAGAGACTTGGTAAACCGCTAATGTAATAACTCATCAAGAAAATTGGAATAAACTTTGTCTCCTTCTGCACTCATGAATGTGATAAGAGATGTGGGTGAGGGCATCCTTATGGAAGTTAGTGAGTATATTGGTTCATGTTTTGCACCTAACAAGTAGTTGGTAATGCTTTCTAAATCAGTGTACCATTTGGTGGCACCAACTGTAAGATTCCACTGGAAAAGATGCAGCCTAATGCTATCATCCATAAAAGAGTTGGATGAGCACCATAAGTGGTAAGTGGTAATGTGAGTTGTAGGGTATTCATTGGGTTTACCATCAAATTTGGGGTTGTCAACTAGTAGTTTAGGTGGGACCGCCGACCATGAAAGGTTATGCTTGATGGGATCATCCATTAACATTGAAAGATTGGGGAGTGAATGGGTTTACAAGAAGGGTGAGTTGAATGATGCTTTGGTGGGGTAGGTTCCTCCTATGACCTTGGTGGAGGTTATGCTCCACCCATAACATGGTTTCGAAAAGTGCGTTGACTTGAGGAGGTAGCTCAAGTGCCCATGTAGACATTATGAAGGTTATTAGTTCCCCTGGGGGGAATTTTCCTAGTGGAAAAAGGATTCCCTAAAGGTTGTTGACCTCTAGGGTGAAAGGATACACTAAGATGAAAGCCTCCTTAACCAAAAAGGTTGGTACCCAGAGGATTAAATGCAATACTAGGGATGGTGCTTCTAGCCCCAATGGATCCCCCCGATGATTGACTATCCTAAGGAAATGTGAACCCACTGGAAATGTAAGTCCCCCTATTTTTGTTGGCAAATGACATGGAATTAGTATGATTATTCCAACCAAATGGAAATCTAGCATTAGGTGTGAATGTAATTCCTGTGGATATGTCAGGATTGCGTGAACGGAATTCCTGAATTTCAGGATTGATAGTGGGACCTATAGATGAGATGTGAACATGGAGTTCAAACCGTCAACATGTGACATGGGAATGCAACTCGTATTTGAAATAGAGCCTCTGTTAAAAATGAATTGAGGGTGCATGGTAAATGATGTGGAGGAACTCATAGTGGATGTACTAAATGGAGGAAGATGGAGGAAGATGGGATCTTAGGAGGTTCTATAAAAAAGAGAAGATAGTGGTAGTGGAGAAGGATACAAAATTTGTCTCGAGTAAATTGCCAGTGATAATAAGTGTGGACACACTAGGTTCTCCCATCGAAGTGATGCCAACCACAATGGAATTTGGATAAGGATTGTGTAAATGAAAAAATCCATACATGTTTGAAGAGATGGGTGCCAATATATGAGTGATATGGGAATGAGGATGAGATGGAGTACCTTCATCAACCACTTCGCAAACTAGAGGCTTGACCCTTTGAGAATCACCCAAAGTGGTCCCTGAAGTAGGTATGTTTATGGTAATGGAAAGGTTAAGCCTACGTTTGCAGGAAAGTGGACCCTCCTTGTGGGGAGAAAGGCCCTTAAGGAAATGAGAATGAGGCAAACTAAACTCAACCACGGTGGTAGCAAAGGATGTATACAAAAGAATAAAATAAATATCATAAGGCCATCAAACACAACCAAATAACATGCACTTATCAAATCTAAGGATCAAGCACATGAATCAATAGATCAAATGGATCTTCCCATAGTCGGAGTTTGGTTTATTAGGACCCAAGTCAGTTATGGAGATATGGTTGGCATTGGCCCTCTGCTTAACAACTCTAAACCTGGTGCAAGTACCCTTAATTATGCGCAGTAAACCTCCAGGGGATCCGAGTGAGTACTGACCAACGTCTACCCTAGGTACAACAAGGATGTCCCCCTCACTATCACCTGTTTAAGGTCCCTAATATTATGGCCATTGTGGTTACCATGTGCAACCACGCAACTTGAATAAAAAGTTGTCAATGGGATCCACACATAAGAGTATCTAGCCTGAAGCTTCCCTAAGTAGATTGCTCGAGTACATGTGGAACACACCAAATGAATGGGGTAGATCACTCCACTGGCTCCAATGTGACACCATGCTTGACCGTTGTGATAGAAGGGCTTCCCAAGCAATGTGTGACTGCAAATGAATTTCCACTCCCTAACTCAAGGTTCTAGTGTTTTTTTTTGGCAGCGTTGGGTAGTTTACCTTACTAGCTTATTCCAAGGCCCTAAAATTTTGAGCTAGTTAGTGTGCTACTAGAGAAAATAACGATGTCTGATTAATTTTACTAAGCATGAATTTTAGTGGTTGTTCTTTAATAACAATGGTAAATGGCATGAAATTCATATGATGTTATGACTTGATTCGAAGAAACATGTGTAGGATATGCATATGCAACTTTTTCTTTGATGAAATCTATCTATGAGAAGGTTAGATCTTTTGAAATGCAATATGAAAATAGTCCTTACAACTCTCTCTCTTTTCATTATAACATACAACACAAATCAAAATCTAAACTTTAAGAAAATAGTGAAAATAAACCAAAGGAAACATAAATAAAACACACTCAAAACATAAACCCTAATTAAAAGCAAGCATGCATTCAAAGAAAATATTCAACGACTAAAACACACTTACAAGTAGAGAGAAGAGTGAAGGGTTATAGGCCAATGGTGGCATAGAGATACCTAATCCTCAATGCCTATGTTGGGAATCAAACCCAAGAGGATTCAAAGCCATGATAAAGAATACAAACCCACCTAAATGAGGTGGATATGAGATTTTTTGACAGAAAACAAGATAAAGGAAAATAGATTTGAAGATCACTCACAAGTAGGCATAGATACATGCAAGAAAAATGGATAAATTTTGGGAAAAACCCTGCTAAAAACCTAGGTAAATTGCTTCAATGCTCTTCCAAAGAGCTAATAGAGAGTTGATCAAACAAACAATGCTCTATCAGAGAGAAAACCATAGCGTTATGAGAGGTAACAACGCTTTGCGAAGTCTACTAACAGTGTGAATACTTGTATCTTTATGTGAAACAATGATGAGCATTCACAAGATCATTTAATTTTCAACCCAAGGTCTGTTAGACTTATGAGGACTCCAAGTTGTATGCACGAGTACCAAAGTTCCCACCAATTTTATGTTCTTATGCAAAAAACCTATAGGTGATGGCATTCACGGTTAAGATAGGCTGGCTACTAAATTAGCTTAATCACAAATTTCTTAAGTGTTGTATTTCAGGTCAACACTAAATATTAAGAATAATTTCTAATTGTAAGCAAGTTTCCTATTAGTTCTGATTTCACAACAATTTTTGTAGTTTTGCAGCAGTTTTTCTCATTTCACAGCAACAATTGTTGATTATGCAGTAGTTTTGCAATCACCACTACAAACACTCGAAATCAAAGAACATGGCCTTAGAAAGTACACGAACAAAAATGACAAGAAACACACTTGCAAGTAAACACAAGGTAAATCACGTCAGTCGATCCTAATCTGATAAAAAATTTAACATTCACACATGTTCGCAGGGCCTTACCTCGAGCGGGCACAACTCGAGGTTCAACCTGTGCCCAATAACTAAACTCACGAAAGTAGTTTTAGCAGATTAAGTATGCATCCACGAGAAAATATATTTAATCAAATAGTATAGTTGAGTACAACAACGAATTATATGTTGAGTTTAGAGTCCAAAATTAGACAACTTTGTTGGGGCTTAGTGATGGGGAACCTAAGCCCAAACAAAGTTGTCTAATTTTGGAGGTTACATTATCCAAAAAAACTTTCCTCTTAATTCATGAATCCTAAATAAAATCGGACATAGTAACAAATAGGCTGCAAGACTGATAACATTTTGAGAATCACTATGTTTAGCCTCGACGATGCAATGAATGTTGCACGCTGAGGCATCTAGACTAGTTTACAACGAATTACATTTAGGCTTCGAAACAATGATCGCCCTCTTCAGTCTTAAGAGAGAATCTAGGAGATAGGTGAATATTGTATTGGTCCGCAAGCAACTACCAAAGAACAACACATGAATAACAATGCTCAGTCAATCTGAAACTTGGAAAATGGCATGTTCACTTGTTCAAGTTTTATAGCTCTCTAACAATCTCAGATATGCCACATGTTCCTTGTGAACCATACGTGTCTGCATAAAAACATTGTTTGCATGCCTTAGACAAGATTTAGATCAATGCCTCATTTATTTCAAACATAAACTATAATATAAAACTATTCTTAGTTCTAATCTCAAATGTAAATAAGTAGACTAATAAACATGCTTCATACCTTAGCTGTCTATGCTAGATATTAGGATTTTAAAGGTGATTTCAAAGGAAAAGAGGGAAAACTAGCCAAAATGGGGTGGATGATTATGTAGCAAAAAGCCCATTTTTGTAGTTCATCACCTACAAAGGAGAAATGAAAGGGGTTTTTACCAATATCCAAAGTTTTCAGGCATATGGGGTTCAAAAACAAGTTTTCTTAGGATTCCAAATCACTATACAAACCTGAGAAAAACAAACAAAAGCTACTAGACTACCAGTAAAAGACTATGAAAAATGATCCACTGGGATTCCCCAATGGAGTCACTAGTACTATTAATGGAATTTTCTCTTCATTAATAAGGAATACATACCCACAGGTTTTCCCAGGGCATGCCATAGGAAATAAGTTCCCCAATCTATTTACACCACTATAAGACAAGGAGAAGGATTATATTGTGCACCTTTTTCCCGAAAGGCGAATATTTGGCATACCTAGCTAAGGATGCTCCAAAAGTCCTTGCTCCTGAGTTCCCTAAACCTATTCCTGGACACATATAACACTCAACATTAACAAAATAAATGAGATTCAAATACATTTATCAATGAAGAAAAACAATATGTGGGGGAACAGTGGGAGGGGGAGTAAATTACTTTTATTATACCATAGCATTACAAAAGTTGCTCCTCCACAATAATTGGTTTGTGTTCCTCCTGCCACCAAAGTTCATTATCTGGGCACACAATGTTTGCAACTTATCAAAAGGAAACCCACAAGTTTGTAGTTGAATAACACTTTGTTATAATATACTTCTCTCTCTTTGTTCAATGGAAGGAATTGTTGTTACAGATGGCTTAGAGGGGTGATCACATTGTATCTGGACACTTTTTTGACCATGTTTGATATGGTCCTTTCATCCTTATCCACAAAAAATGATCAACTTTGACCTTGTTTGCTCTTATACATTTGCACTACCACTTCAACTCTTTTTTGCTAAGTAATTGGAAAGTTTTTGAGTCCTTCAACTCTCCCTGGAAAGTCATCAAGATCATTGTTAGGCCTAACAATGTTGTATGTTAGTGCTTCGAAAACATTGAAGGTGCAAAACATCATTTTTTATGAAGTTTCTATGGGCAAATTTTGCATTCTAGTCTTCAATATGATGCTCCTCCCTAATGAACCCAAGGGGTGACATTTAGAGTGATAACACTCATACACCCATACTATTAATGAGAAATAGAATTGAATTATAAAAATTGAGTAAGGTTTAATAAAATCCAAAAAATGTGAATTTGAAAATAACTTGAGAGTTAAGAATATTTGATCTCTAGCGACCTCAAAAATTCTAGAATATTATCTCTAATCACATGCTATTAGTCATTTCACACATTAATTCTATCGATCCCCCTTAATGGAGAAATGAATTCTCCACAATACCTAACTTGTCTCTATATATTGCATATTATCATTTGTAGTACAATTCATCAAATTCAATATCATTAAATTGAAAAATCTCTCTTATGAAATGATACTTTATTTCAATGAACTTTGATCTTGCATGATAAACTTGATTGTTTTTCAATTTGACTAAGTTTCCATTATCACATTTAATAGGCCTTGGTTCTCCTTTAACACCAATTTTACTAACATTGTTTTCTTCTTTATTCAATTATTTTGTTTCTTTTCAATTTGAGCTCCTTTTGCCTCCCTTAACTCATTTCTAACGTTCCACGAATAAATTTTAGAATTATCAATACCTCCCCTTGTCAAGCTTTGGGAGATAATCCCACTACCTTCAAACTATTACATCTCCACACTCTTCGAAACGTGTTGATAGGTTGAACCTCCACTAATTGTCTTCGACATCAAGGGTTGCAAAACCTCCACCATTGGACTCACCACGCAAGGGCTTGAGAATGTGCAAATGGTCACAGTCAAGCTATTGATTTGCAATCCCAATAGGGAAAACATCCATATTATCCATCAATGGAGATACATTTTGATAGTGAGATGTCCCAAAACAATACGGCTCTACAGAAAACCCTATGACATGTTCTTTTAGTCTTATAACTTTGCTAGTTGCTAATGACACCTCCTACGATGCACCAATGCCAAGACCCAGTACTTGAGAGCCCACACCTATTCTGTGCGGAGTTAATAATTCATTAACTTCATATTACAAACCAAATTGCCGCCCATCAACTTCATCCAATTAGTCTCTCCTTTAACCTACCAAAATTGCATATTGATCATTATATGATTAGATCTCATTGATATGCAACATGACCTTCAAAGAACAAATCATTATTGATACAAAATCCACAATTGTTGATATATTTTTTCATGTTCTCTTTTACACTTCTGATGACCCCTACCCACAACCCCTTTCCCTCTCAATATAAAAAAACCTTGATTTTTTATGCTAAACACTTACAACACCTAAATATATTTATTTTCAAAATAATTTAGTGTGAAATTCACAAATACATTTTATTTTTACACATCATATATAACATTTAGTCACGTGTAAACATGAATATTAAATTAAACTCATTTTAACTCTAAAATTATTAATATTTAAAAAAAATAATTAAATATATATTATGTTAAATTTTGTTAATTATATATCTATATATATATTACTTTCTCTATGTTTTTATTTCACAATTTAAAATTAAGAATCTCATTTCCTTTTTATTAACATTATATTACACTATGTATCTTACCCATGTAAATTGTAAATTTTATTTTCATATGATAAAATATTAAACAATTGTAATTATAACATTTAAAGACATATGTACTAATAAAATATTAAAAATTATAATATGATAAAATAATTGAGTGGGTACATCATAGATGATCGCGGCACTTTTCATATTTACCTTTTATAGATTATCATTATCAACTCGTACCAATTAAATATATTAAAATCGAGCACCCAAAGTGGTGAAACATCATGTCCTTAGATATAGACAAAAGACCAAATTATATAATTTAAGAATACAAAAACCGAACTTTAGCACGTTCGAGCACCATGCGCAATAGTTGACCATTAGACCTCTCGATATGTTGTTCATACAGGAAAATTGGCCACAAAGGTTTTATTAGTCCCTGCCCCTCGGGGCGGAAGGGACTATTGTTATCATTTTTTCAATAAATATTAGTTTAACACGAAAACGAAAATAAACGAATCTGTTTTTCCTTTTAACCAAAATCCTTTTTATATTAATGAAATGCTTTTATCTTTTAACCAATTAGTACAATTATATTTTCATCTTTAATCAATCAACTTTGGTTTATATTTGGCCTTATATCGAGGCCAAAGCAAATTTAAATGATATTTTTGGTTATCAAATTTTAGATTAATAAGAAAGGTAGTTATTTAAATGTTCATGTGGATTAATGTTAATATTAATTTACAAACATTAAATATCGAGTTACATGCATTCTATTTTAAATTTCATATCGAGTTACATGCATTCTATTTTAAATTTCAATAGGAAACTAATATTATATTTGTGTCTGTCTCGGGACATGTCATGTATGTCGTGTCAAAATTGTGGTTTGCATGAGAGCGATCATAGTTTATTTGTGTGTCTAAATTTTTGTTTGTTGCATGTAAATTCATTCAATCAACTCTGTTGCTCCATCAACTCCGTTGTTGGATTAAGCTTTGCTCCACGATTCTCTGTTTGGACAAGTGATTGTTTGGATTAAGCTTTGCTCCGTCGATATATGTTTGGACAAGCTTTGCTCCATTGATATTTGTTTGGACAAGCTTTGCTACATGGTTCTCTGATTTTTGTTTGGACAATCTTTGTTACATGGTTCTCTAATTTTTGTTTGGACAAGCTTTGCTCCACCATTCTCTGTTTGGACAAGTGATTGTTTGGATTAAGCCTTGCTCCAACGATTTATGTTTGAAGTAGTCACTGAGCCTAACAATGATAACTTCTTGCTTGTTGTTGATTTTCCGGATCCATATTCGTGCTCATTCATTTTCCGCATCCATATTTTGGCGAGCAGCTCCATGGACTAAAGGAAGGCAGTCATCAATTAAAGGAAGGTTGTCATCAATTCATTCATGGTCGAAGCAACATCAATTCATTTGGTAGTGAAGCAACATCATCAAAAGGTTAGTTCCACTCACCTACTTTGAGAGGCTCTGTAAAAATGAAAGCATCTGCCTTCCCAACAGTTGGAATAACTATCAAGACTTTGTTAATGGGAGAGAGAAGATGTCAGATTAGGTACGACTGTGATCAGATTTGATGCAAGAGGAGATCAGAAGGAACACTAGATATGGTTCCTCATCAAAGACTAATGATGAGGAAAATTGTGCCTTAGCAATTAAGGCAAGGAAAGGGAAAGGGAAGGCGTCCCATTCCAAATCAGATTCTTGCCATGGCAGTAAGAAGAAAGACATGATGAAAATTAAGTGCTTTTATTGTCATGAGCTGGGCCATTTTGCTACAAATTGTCCACTCAAGAAGTCCAAGAGGAAGTCCTCAGGAGGAGCGGCAGGTGAGGCTTTGGCCTCTCAATTTGAATTGGACTTTACTGTCATTGCGTGCATGGTGTCGTCAATTATGGGTAGTGTATGGTACCTTGACAGTGGAGTTTCACTCCACATGACTAGTGACAAGGAGTTGTTCAATGACCTAGAGGAGAAAGATCTTCCAGATGCATATCGAGATGGGTGACGACAGGAGGTATAGTGCTACTGGATTGGGCACGTTTACTTTTCAGAGGGAGCAGGGTGCTCCTCTCACCTTGAGGGATGTTATGTATGTGCCCGAGTTGAAGAAGAACTTAGTATCAGTTGTCATGCTTGAGGATAGAGGCTATGATGTGATTTTCTCGAAAGGAAAGGAGTTCCTTCGACACATAGCCATGGATCAAGTAAAGAAGATTGGGATTCAAGTTAAGAATCTCTATAAGTTGGAGGTAGAGGATTGTGTTTCTTTGAGCACGAAAGCATAGAAGGTGCAGAGCTGAGACATTGGCAAGTTGTGGCACAGATGATTGGGCTGCTTGCATCACGGGGCTTTGAAAATCATGCGACGAATCTCTACTGGTATTCCCAAAGGTACGCTTGAGCAAGCTCATACATGCAAGGGGTGTTCTTTGGGAAAATACACCAAGGCTTCCTTTCACGACAGAGATAGTTGAGCAGAGGCGATTCTAGAGCAAGTCCACTCAAATGTGTGTGGACCATTCTCAACAACATCCATGGCCAAACACAGGTATTATGTTATATTAGTTGATGACTTTTCTCATAAATGCTGGATGTTTTTCATGTAGAAGAAGGATCAAAATTTCACAAAGTTTTGTGAATTTAAAGCATTGAACGAGAAAGAGTCTGGCAAGAAGGTTAAAGTTATGAGTGATAACGGTGGTGAGTATGTCTCAAATGAGTTTAAGAACTTCTGTGCAACAGAAGGGATTAAACGGGAGTTTACTACACCCTATAACCCACAGTAGAATGGGGTGGCCGAGAGGAAGAACAAAAGCATTGTAGGGGCATCACGGGCGATGTTGCATGATCATGGACTACCACTACATTGATGGGTTGAGGCATGCAACACAACAGTTTATTTGCGGAACCGTAGCCCGCATTAGATTCTTGGGATGAAGACACCAGAGGAGGCTTATTCCGGTAAGAGGTTAGATGTTGGTCACTTCAAGATTTTTGGGTCATCAGTATATTCCCATGTGACCAAAGATGCACAGAAGAAGCTTGAGCTGACAACAAAGTTGGGGATATTTGTGGGGTACACTGATACACCTCACAACAATCAGGTGTACTTTCCGACCAATAGAATGACAATGGTTCGCAAGGATGTCAAATTCGATGAGGAGAAGGTCATGTGATTTTCCCTTGAGAGGGAGCTTGAGCTACATGTGGTTGAGGAGATTAGCTCCTAAGGTTGAGGAGCCTCAAATTGATGTGTAGCATCCACATGCAGAGGATCCGGGAGTGGAGACATCCACTAAGGCAGAGTCTTTGAGAGATGGGAGAAAGCACACCAGAGAGGCAAACGGGTTAATGCATGATGCACGAGAGAATGTGAGAGCACCCTCATCTTAGCACAAGCAGAGGAGGTCATTTGAGAGGTACACTGGATACATGACTCTTATGAGTGGATGTGTTGAGACTGAGCCATCTTCCATTGAGAAAGCAGTGCAACAATCGGTTTGGGTTGATGCCATGGTGAAGGAGCATGAATCCATCGTTCGTAACAACGTTTGGGATGTTGTCTCGAGACTAGAGAACAAGTCAGTGGTGATATCCTGATGGCTTTACAAGGTAAAACAAGCTGCAGATGGTAGTGTTGAGAAGCATAAGGCCAGGTTTATGGCCCGTGGTTTTTCACAGGTAGAGGCGATTGATTATGATGAGACCTTTGCTCTTATTGCAAGGTACTCACTACTCAGATCTATATTGGCACTATCAGCACAGATGGGTTGGAATATACATCATATGGATGTAAACACAACCTTCCTTAATTGCACGATTGAGGAAGAGGTGTACATAGAGCAACCTGAAGGTTTTAAGGTCTTCGACCATGAGTCGCATGTGTTTCGACTCAAGAGAGAGTTGTATGGGATGAAGCAAGCACCTCGTGCTTGGTACACCAAGATCAATAGCTACTTCACCAAGTTGGACTTCACCAAGGGTGAAGTGGATGCGAACCTGTAACACATAGCGGTGGAAGGTAAATTTTTTATCATAGTTTTCTATGTTGACAATTTGATTCTAATCGGTGATGATCAGTTGATCAAGTCTTGCAATGAGGACCTTGCAAGAGAGTTTGAGATGAAGGACATGGGGCTCATGCATTAATTTTTGGGTATGGAAGTATGGCAGGGTGATGGGGAATTGTTTGTGTCTTAGGGCAAGTATGCCAACGAGATACTCAAGAGGTTCCGCATGGAGAGCAGCAAACCCATGGAGACTCCTCTAGCAGGTAACTGGAGGAAGGAGGATGGTATTTCAAGGGAAGTAGTGGAAGCTATTGTTTACAAGCAGCTTGTGGGTTCACTCATGTACTTGGTGAACATGCAACCGGATATGTGTTATGTAGTTAACCAACTTAACCAAGCGATGGTTAGGCCTACCAAGTTGTATTGGAAGGTGACAAAGCATGTGTTGAGATACCTCAAGGGCACTACTTAGTATTGTTGAAAATAATACTGAGAGGGGGGGGTGAACCAGTATTATCTAATTCTTTTTCAATTTATACAACTATTTGCAAATCTGCCTAATGAAACTTGCATATACCTTTCAAACTTATAATTTAATTTATTCTTCAGATGTTGATCATTAATCGGTGTGTCATAATCATATAACAATAAACAGGAACAGGAAAAATAGAGCAGATAGTCAAACCAAAGAACACAAGATATAAGGTGGAAACCCAATGTGGGTGAAAAGCACCTGCTGCAATATGTCTCTATCTTCTTCCAATTAAAAACTTCTTTTTACAATTTCTGTACTGGTGCAGTCCTATACCAGTACGTAGGCTTCAACCTGCAGGAGGCTACAACCTTCTCTTTTCTTTTAGGGACCACGTTTCATAAATTTTCAAACTGGATCCATAAATATCAATCAAACATCAAATAGATCCGCAATCAACCAACTTCCTTGTATAAATACTGAATCAATAATTTTTCAACACACAACAACCAGACACCAATTCAGAATCTTGAACACTGCAGTAATAGACAAAAGCAGCTAAAACATATTTCAAGAAAAGTTTGTGACTTCACCAATAGAAACCTGCAGATATCCGCACCTCCGCTGTGTCGAGCTTGCGGGTCTCTGCACCTACGCTGTTCTTGAACCTGCGGACCTTCGCACTTGCACCGTATCTAGCCTGCGGACCGCCGCACCTATGTTGTGTCGAACCTGCGGAGCTCCGCACCTGCGCTGTGTCTAGCCTACGGACCGCTGGGTATAAATACTTTATTAGATTTCAATTACACCCCAAACTATCAATTTTACAGATCTGATCATGCGCCAAAGAGATCTTGACTCATCAGTAGATTCATCTTGTAATGCTCAGGTTTCTCCTTGATTCAGGTTTAGCTATAACTCACCAACCGATCACCAAAATTTCAGATCTTGCTCTTCTTAAGATATTCAACACTTGTGTCCAGCCAAATGATCTCCTTTCTCTTTTATAGACTAGGCCTTACTCAAACCATGGTCCAAAACCATAGAGATCCAATACTAGGGACCCAAAACCTGGGTTCAATATTTTAGATGCAAAACCACAGACCAAAACCATAGGATCAAAAATGTCAGACTAAATACCATGGACCAACCCACGTGCGCGCGTTTTTCTCTGCATGAAAGTGCGTGTACTTTACGTCCGCACTTTTGTTCGGTACACCTGCGAACATGTCCGCACCTTTTGAATGGCGCAACTGCGGAACCTGCCAATGACCGCAGCTTTATGAACAGGAACCTGCAGGTATCTCATTTTCTACTATATTGAGAGCCTGAACTTGTGATCTTCTATTTGAGAGAGTTGCCATCAAGGACAACACTTATGTCATTGAGCCAAACCTGTGTCATAATGCCAACAATCTCCCACTTTGGACTTGATGGCAACCCAAAGTCACTCAAGGTCTTTCCTCCCCCTTTGACATCACGGGCAAAGGGTTATGCTCCCCTTGAGTACATGTTGAAATCTCTGCTCTACTGCTGTCCAAGCTCCCCCTGACATCAAACCAACTGAAGAATTGAGATCTTCTTATGATAATGCCAACAATGCATTATTAGAAGAATATATGCTCCCCCTGAACGTGTGCCAGATGGTCTATGACAGACCCATATCAGACTCTTCTCAGCCTTGTTTTTCTTCAAGTCGACTGTGCCCACATAAACCAACGTATGTACGCGTATACCCCATATTAACCTTGCGTACAACAATCTCTGAAACAGACAAGATTCAACAGCAAGATGATGCATCAACTACCCCCAGCTTTAGTCTGAGGTATTCAAAGGTCTCCCTGGGCAGTGGTTTGGTGAGAATATTAGCGATTTGTTCCTTAGAGGGAACATACTCCAATTTGACCTTTTGTTCAAGCACTTGTTCTCGGAGAAAATGATACTTGATCGGTATGTGCTTAGTCTTTGAATGCATGACATGATTCTTTGAAATACTGATTGCACTTGTATTATCACAAAAAATGGAGATAGGTGGAGTACAAGTGATTTGAAGATCTTGCAATGTTTACATCATCCAAAGGAGTTGTGTGCAGCAAGATGCCGCAGCTACATATTCTGCTTCAGTTGTAGATAACACAATAGAGCTTTGTTTCTTGCTGAACCAAGATACTAATCTAGGACCCATGAAGAATGCACCACCACTAGTGCTTTTCTTGTCATCCACGCTTCCTGCCCAATTCGCATCTGTGTATGCATGAAGTGTGAGATCTGTACCTCTAGGATACCATAAGCCATATTTTTGAGTTCCTTGAAGATACTTGAAAATTCTCTTAACTGCCTAAAGATGAGTTTCCTTGGGATTTGGTTGAAACCTTCCAACTATTCCCACTGCATGCATAATGTCTGGTCGGGTGCCTGTTAGATAGAGCAGACTACCAATCATGGATCTATAGGTTGGTTGATGTACAGCTATTGATTCATCATTTGCGCTGAGGTTGCACCCTGTCACCATAGGGATACATACTGGTTTCGAATCCTCCATCCCATATTTCTTCAAGATCTGCTTGAGATATTTGGTTTGTGATAGAAAAATGTCGTCCTTGTTTTGCTAGACTTGTAAACCAAGAAAATATGTGAGCTCACCAAGCATGGACATTTCAAACTCTTTCTGCATCACCAAGGCAAATTTTGACTCATGTCTTCTTCATTGCTACCAAAGATGATATCATCAACAGACACAACGAGTATCAACAATTTATCATTGTCAACTTTTATATATAGATTGTTATCAGTTGATCCTTTTATAAAACCTTGTTGATGAAGGTACTTATCCAACCGATAATACCATGCCCTTGGAGCCTGTTTAAGGCCATAGAGAGCCTTTTTGAGTCTGCATACAAGTTTTGGATCATTTCCAAGAATAAACCCATCTGGTTGTTCAATATATACTT
>APFE031358281.1:25120-57510 GCA_000404065.3 Pinus taeda
AAATTATTGCATGTTCTCACAAAGACTTCAAGTTTGATTTTCCTTAACTAATTAACTCATGGAGAATTAATTAATTAATATTCAAACTGCTGGTAAGACCAAATTTGAATTTTACTTCTGATCTTAGACCAGGGACTGTCTAAAAATAGGAATCCAACTTGAACTGCTAAAAATAGAACTTCTATTTTTAGCACTTCCATTTTTCATTCCCTGTTTCCCAATCCAGCACTGATGCCCAAACCGCTATTTTTAGCAGTGCTATTTTTAGCACTTCTATTTTTAGCAATTTCTTGTTGCCAATTTTCAACATATATTATTGAACTTATCATATGTAATCATCAAGGTAGTCTCCCTTATATGGGATTGACATATTTTTGAGACAGAACAGTACAGATTGTGGCTTTGACCACTAATACATCATATGTTATCAACATCTTTAGCATGTAATTTTCAATATCAATGAAAATTATGATTTTTCCATGGGAAAAAAATATTTCTTTGTTTTTGTTATAACATTAACTTATAAACACTATTTCTTAACCAATGCCTTGTTCCTTTAAATTTATCAATCAAGCGCTTGAAAAACTCCAAAAAAAGAAGGTAAACTTAGAACAACTTTATTCCTTGCATTAAGAATTTCAATTTCCAATTGTGTGAGTTTCAATTACTTGCAGTATGTGAATATGATGAAGCTTGACTATATAGAATTATTATTGAACAAGGATAAAATCCCTAAAGGCTTCAAACAAATGCATTTAAAGATTCTCAAGCGTTTGTTGTTAAAGATCAGTTGGATTTATGCATGGATGAGGATATATAAATGTTTTATATCCATGATCATATTGAGATAGATTAGGTTTACTCACTTTAATAGAATAGAACATCTTTTCATGCCAATTTTATTGTTTTCATAAAATAGAATTTCATCTCGTGTCAATTTACTTCCTTTCTTAGATTATATTTTAACCACTTTCATAGATTAGATTTCAATTGCTTCCATAGATTAGATTTTAATCATTTTCATAGACCAAATTTCAATTGCTTTCATAGGTTAGATTTCAATTGCTTTCATAGGTTAGATTTCATTGCTTTCATAGATTAGATTTCAATCACTTTCATTGATCAAATTTCAATTGTCTTCATAGATTACATTTCAATTGCTTTCATGGATTAAATTTTTAATTACTTTCATAGATTAGATTTCAATCGCTTTCATAGACCATATTTCAATTGCTTTCATAGATTAATATTTCATTTCATGTCAATCTATATTCCATAGAATATAGATTAAAAGCTATATTAATATTAAAAGCTAAGTCCTTGCATATATTTTGCTTTACACTTTGTAAGCTTATAAACTTGGAATGACAATTTAATGTAATGGAATTCTAGCATAACTAAATTGACCGAAAACAACTTCAGTGGACTCAAGCAACTGAGGGAGCGAGCATGATGTCGTAAAGACAAGGAAATCATCTTTATAGATGTTGTGTGTATTCAAAAATAAGGGAAGCACATTATTCGAAAAAGATGGGTTGGGACTTATTGAACCAAGACAAGGTTTCAATGAAGCCCATATTTGGTTATCCTCAGGTGGTTTTGTGGACTAATCAAGGGACTCCTCCTCTATCAAGATGTAGGGAAGGTGTAAAACCACAAGAATGCAACAAAACATGACAATAGGATACAATACTTTGAGGTTCCAAAAAAAGGGGAGGGTTGTGGGGTCTAAGTAAACCCTAGCTGCAAAGCCATCTTAGATCTTAAAATCCAAGTGTTTTATGTGTGTGTGTGTGTGTGATGATGATAATAATAACTCAATTCATAAACTCTATCAACATTGACAGTCTAACTAATTAGGTTAACCCTCATCTCTCTCTCTCTCTCTCAAATAAATCAAATCATAAACTCTAGAAACAATGTTTGCATAATTGATCATTATTTCCTATTGTTTGACGAATCATTTTCTTCTACGGACATAAGTGAACTCCCTAGATCTAGTGGCTTGATCTAGAAACAACATACAAAAAAGGACCTATGCTTTCCTTAGATAAATTAGAACATGCAAGAAATACCTACCTAGAATCCAACACAAGTTCTCCTCTTCTACTTGCTTGTAATATTTAGCTCCAAATTGAAATGTTATAAATGGAACCTGCAAAGCAACTAATACAAGAAAGAACACTACAATATACAAATAAAATGTAATAACATATCTAAATAATGATTCAAGAAGGCATTGTAATACATATGCATTAATGAGACATAAGTATAGGAAAACAAAGCACTTTCTATATTAATGAATGTAGGATAAATTAGAATCCTTTATAGATCTTAACCTTGTAGATGTATTCCAACTGTCGTTTCCTTCCCTTTCCCCAAATCAAGCCTTCAATCACAACTCAAGTGCATGGATGGATAACGGATCCTTAGGAACAAAGCAACAACATGAGGGCATAACTAAGAGTCTCCAAAAGCCAACCCAGACTCCATGGGAGGCAGTAAATTTATAAGGTAAATGGGGTGGTCTAGGAATTATATCCACATATGAGGGAGGATAAGCTCTAGGGATAAGAGATAAGACCTGAAGTATAGGAGTTCGAGATCTTGATCTAACAATAAATAACCACTCAGGAAGCTTCTAGAAAGAGAAGATTCGAAATTATTTTTATTTTTTATCAAATTCTAGAGGCCATCGCACTTGAAGCAAGGGAAAAATGTGCTAGCCGGTAGAGTTGCTTAATGTACAACTTGCAACAGTGCAGGTCGCACAAAGGGAAAGTGCGATGGGGCTAAAAATTAGGATTTTGATCTATTTAACCCATAATTCCTAGAATTTTTGGAGAGAGGATGCTCTAGGCTTTGCAAGGGATGAATGAAAAGTGTTAAAGGATGACATTTGATCTGGTTATCAAGCCATTTGATTAGACGTCACAAAATGACTTGTAAAATATTGCCCCCTTAAGTACAAAGTCAAAAACGTTGGCTAAGGACTAAAGTGTTTTACCATGTGACAAGTTCGGATCAAGAATAGATTGGTTGAGATCATCAATTGTTGGTTACAATATGTAATCACCATGATATCATTGCTAAGGTAGGCATACCCATACTCAACATATAATCCAATTTACATGTACAATAATCAAAGTCACGTCCATTGATGAAAAATGGTGGACCCATGCTTGGATGACTTTCTAAATTATCATAGCCATCATACTTTGTAATCTTGTATGAATTTTGAAATCGGAACCCGAATGGATGAAACTAGATCTGGAGTATTCTACCTCTTCACTCAATAGTATGAGTCTGGCCATGTGAATAAATGAGTTGGATTCGAACATGGTAGACACCATCTATTTACTAGCCAATGACATGTTGAAGAATCTAGGGCTAATGTAGTTAATGAGATTATTCTTCCATGATAACTATTTGTGATGTATTTAACTTTACTTCTTAGCACAATCTTCACTTGTTATTATTATTAGAGTGTTTCTTCTTAGTTCATCAAATAGATACCAAAAACAAATAGACAAGAACACACGATGTTGGCTTTCTGCTAGGGCCAAAGCCTCTCCCTCTTGGAGAGGAAAACCCACACAAAATTCTTCTTATAGAGATTCCAATTGACGAATTCGAAGACCATGACCCTTGACCTATTATGCCACTCCAAATCCAAGACACCAATCCTCTTCTTTGTCACTGCTGGGATCATCATCATTTTTGCATCATTGAGGCCACCACTACCACACTATTGAGATCTTCATTGCTACAACATCATTGCTGCACTTTCATCGAGGTCTTAACCATGCCACTGAGATCTCCATGAGGTCTGCTCCTAGACTCACCGAGATCATGATTGTCTCACCATAGTTGTGCCTTCAACGAAATCATAACTGCAATCTTACTAAGGTTATCACCATGTCAAGGCGGTCTCTACCTTGTCTTCATCATGACTTCGATAAGATGTCTTCATCAATGCACCGAGATCTACATAATGATCTTATCTTCACTAGGATTATAACCGAGATCTTCATATTCATTAGGATCATGGTTGATATCATGGTTACAATGATGAATGTGTCTATGATATATACTTCACCCAGATCCTTCCTCATGAATGTCGAGACTATTATTGTGACCCTATAACTAGGCCAAGGCAATAGAGAGATATGTGAGGACTTCACTATAACTATCACAGAGGCTGCAGTTTACTGTACCATCTGAAATCACACAGTAATCTGAGATTTTGTCCTGCAATCATCCGAGATTTCAGAGACTTGTATGGGATTATGTTCTCACTCTTTTGCACAGACCCTAATAGGGTATATATAGCAGTCTCCATAAATAAGCCGACATGTCACAGTGAATTGATGTGTCTATTATTTGGGCCAACTTGACATTAATATATATTTTGAGGCTGACATACCTGCTCTTCTTCATCGTTTTGTTTGTGGACTTCTTCTTGCGCTTGTCTCGAAGGATTGTGTTGGTCTTGGAGGGCTACTTGACCTTTCTATAGACTTGTATACATTACACATATGCTCAAGAAGAGCTCTTTAATTATGAAAAATCCTAAATACATCAAGAAGTAGTCTTTGACCTATGAATGACACTTCTTTCTCATGAAACCCGTGATGCAAGGAATACAATAAATATATAATTACAATGTCATGAAGATCGAACCTAGTTATACTTTCTTCAACACTCCCTCTTAACTAGGGAGGTATTCATAGTGGTACTTGGTCATTCTCAATCTAAATAATTTCTCATAAGAAGAATCGGATTGGTAACCCATCTGTATAACATCATAGTAACCAACATTGTTTCCACAACAAGACCTTGACTGACAACTCTATCTCTCATTAGATAAGAGCACAATGTTGACGAGACCAATGATTATAGACATCTTCATCATTGTCTCTCGAGGTACATACCCACCCAATTGTTCACTAAGTATGGCCTTATAGGACTATTCTTATCTTGGGTTCCCAACCCTCAAATAATATTGGTCCTCTTGCCTACTCTTATCTTGGATGCCCTACACATCCTCAAAGAGCATCAGATTCCAGATGATTACCCAGTGCTCCCATTCTTTCTTCCCAGGTGAAGATAATAATGTTGTGTCTATCTCTCCCTCTTAACTAGGGAGGATATGCCCATTCCTATAAAGGAATGTACCAAAGTTTCCTCTAACCAGGAACTTGCCCAAGCTCCCTCTCAATTAGGGACTTGTTAGAGCTCCCTCTTAACTAGGGACTCTCTTTTTCATCAGCAACTTATTCTTCGTGGGTCCTTTGGCTGCTTGATCAATTTCCTTGATGTCATGAAATTCAATTGATCTTCTTCCTTGTAGGGCATTAGCCATCGATCACTTTGCTTCTTGGTTCGCCATGTCATTCCTTTCTCATGGAAAGTGGCCTTCTTGATACATATCCGAAACCTTCGTCCTATGGATACTTCTTCCTCATCATGTTTCTTTCAGGAATTTCCATCCTCCACATGAATGATACTTGTACTTGTACTTACAACTCTTGTGCTAGTAGCCCTGCATGAAGTCATCCAGATATTATTCAATAAATCAAAACATAATGTTAAATCAAATAGTACCTTTCGAGATGGCTCTTCATCATGCCATCTTCTTGTAGGTATCAGCATCCTGCATACATGTTGACACATCTCCCAAAGATATCCATAGTCAAGGGTCTCCATATTTTTCAGACTTCTATCAGAGTCTTCATATCTTTCTGGGAGATTTCCTAGTCAAATCTTCTTTGTCTTTTGGATGTTGATCGCCTTCATCAGGGTTGCATATCTCATTATCTCTTCGTTCCTCACACATTCCATTCCTAGGAGATTGCAATCATATTTTCTTCATTGTGGTCAACCACCTCATACTTCATATGAGGACATATTATGTTGATTTCATCTAGTGTGACTTATGCCTTTCTGCATCCTTTCAGAGGAGGAGGTCCTTTTTTTCTTGATCATGCTTCTCAACATAGAAGTAATGATCCATGTTACTTGCAACCATACTACATGACATTAGAATATTAAACACAAGCATACATAACTCATCTTACCTTTAGGTCATCGAGGCTTCTTCCAGCAGCTTCGTTGATTGAAAATATCTTCAATCCCTTGATCTGCTTCATTTCTCATGTCCTCACACAATCACCTCATGAATTCCATAAGTTGGATTTCCTAACGAAACACTTGCTTCCTCTCTAGATCAATGAACCCTCCGATGAGGATTCCTTCAGAGAATCTTGAGGATCTTGTATATCCCCATTTGGCAGATGTTTCCTTTTTGTACGATAAGTCTTTTCCTAGATGAATTCATCCTTTTCTTCAATGTCTATTGAGGTTCCCAGGAGCTATATCCTACATGTTTGTCTACCATGGATTTTGTCTTCCATGATTCCCATGGTGATGTCCCGAGCTCTTGTTTCTAATGCTTCCATGATGCCACGATACATCTTATTATCATGGGCACATCTGTAACTAAAGATTTAGGAGCTTATGATAGGACCCTTTTGTGAGGGATACCATATCAATCATAGTAGATATTTGTTACTTCCTCTTTCCTTTGTTCCTTTCTTTAGATTCCTCCATATTTCTAGTGATATGAGCTTTCTTTTTATAATCTTTCCATAGCATTATTTTGTATTGTTTGAGGACCATTTCCTTTCCTTTCTACACATGTTTGAGTCCTTTAACCTTCAACACTTTTGCCATCAACTTGTATTTCTCTATCTAGCATAGAGACCACAAATTTTTGAATGAGGTAACCTTCTTGTTCATGGACATTTGTTACCTTGCCTATTAGTTATAACAATGATGATTTCCTTCCTAGATTTTGTAGGTGAGACCTTATGTAGATATCCTAAATCCTTTGATACCTTTACTTTCATGTAGATCAGATTTCATGTGACCTTCTTCATTGCACCTTCAAAGAATGAGTTTATCATATACATCTCTTTGATGTCTCCAATATTGCTATGCGAGGGGATCTTTCATAAGTATCCCTTTCCATGAGCTCATAGGAGACCTTTTGATATGTTCAATGACTTCAACTACTTAGAGGACTATGTCCATCCTCCTTCTTCATGAAAGGAATATCGATGACCCATCAAACCTATAGATCTTCTTGCAATCATGAAGTCATTTAACCAAACTTGATTATAGAATGAAAAGATACTTACTTGTCATGTGAAGATGGAATATTCACCTTGATTGCTTTGATGATGGTTGAAGAAGATATATTAGAGCTTCTTCTTGGATGACCTTCTTACAAATGAGAGAGCCTTTCCTCAATAGAAAAGGTGTCTCCTTTTGATGAGGATGATTATATGCTTCCTCGGATGATCTTCTTCTAGGGCAAGGAGATGATCCTTTGAAGATGTTCATTACTTATTGCCTTCAATTTACCTTCTTTTGTATTTTAGATCAAGACTGCTTCTAGGACTTCAACCTTCTTCGAGATGATGTAGTATTCGATTTTGAGGTCCTTTGAGCTTCATTGCTTCGTAGATATCTTGATGAGAGTCTTGGTGGTATTTTGATGATGGTGAGGTGCAGAAACAAGTTCTTGATGTGGAGTTTCCTTGTTGTTGTATACTGCTTGTTGTAGACTTGATCCTTTAATTTTTACAAAACCCTTAAACTTGTTTTGATGCTCTTCTTGAAGGTGATCCTTGAATGTCTCTTTTTGTTGCCCTTCCTTTGACTTCAACACCTTAGCTCTGATATCATGTTGAAGAATCTAGGGCTAATGTAGTTAATGAGATTCTTCTTGCATGATAACTATTTGTGATGTATTTAACTTTACTTCCTAGCACAATCTTCACTTGTTATTATTATTAGAGTGTGTCTTCTTAGTTCACCAAATAGCTACCAAAATCAAAGAGACAAGAACACATGATGTAAAACCTCTCCCTCTTGGAGAGGAAAACCCACACAAAATTCTTCTTATATAGATTACAATTGGTGAATACCAAGACCATGACCCTTGACTTATTATGCCACTCCAAAACCAAGACACCAATACTCTTCTTTGTCACTGCTGAGATAATCATCATTGCTGCATCATTGAGGCCATCACTACTGCACTATCAAGATCTTCATTGCTGCAACATCATCAATGCACTTTCACCGAGGTCTTCACCATGCCACTGAGATATCCATGAGATCTGCTCCTAGACTCACTGAGATCATGACTGTCTCACCATAGTTGTGCCTTTACTGAAATCATAATTGCACTCTTACTGAGGTTATCACCATGTCAACGATGTCTTTACCTTGTCTTCGTCATGACTTTGATAACATGTCTTCATCAATGCACCGAGATCTGCATCATGACCTTATCTTCAGTAGGATTATAACTGAGATCTTCATATTCATTAAGATCGTGATTATAGTGATGACTGTCTTTATGATATATACTTCACCGAGATCCTTCCTCATGAATGTCGAGACTATTATTGTGACCCTGTAACTAGGCCGAGACAATAGTGAGATATGCGAGGAATTCACTGTAACTATCACCGAGACTGCACCTTACTGTACCATCCGAAATCACAGAGTAATATGAGATTATGTCCTACACCCGTCCGAGATTTCAGAGGCTTGTCTGAGATTATGTTCTCACTCTTTTGCATAGACCCTAATGGGGTATATATAGTGGTTTTGTCTCCGTAAATAAGCTGACATGTCACAGTGAAAGGATGTGTCTATTATTTGAGCCGACTTGACATTAATATATATTTTGAGGTCGACATAGTTGCTCGTCTTCATTAATTTGTTTGTAGGCTTCTTCGTGTGCTTGTCTTGGAGGATTGTGCTGCTCTTGGAGGGCTACTTGACCTTTCTATAGACTTGTATACATTACACATAGGCTCAAGAAGAGCTCTTTAATTATGAAAAATCCTAAAGACATCAAGAAGAAGTCTTTGACATATGAATGACACTTCTTTCTCATGAAACCCATGATGCAAGGAATCCAATAAATATATAATTATAATGTCATGAAGACCGAACCTAGTTACACCGAACCTAGTTACACTTTCTTTAACATGTTGTAAGTTGTTAACAGATGCAAGAGGAACCACCGATAATGATAATGGCTCTCAAGGTGCTATAGTACAATCCATATGGTGTGAATAAATAAGTTGAAGTCGAACACCACACAAAATCTTTTGGTTGAAGGCCAACGATGAGAACCTGTCGCCGAAAGCGAGGAGACTTGTCATTGAGGTATGTATGATCTAAGGCACTAAAGTGAGTTTCTAAGTCAACTTCCTAGATAATGTGTTGATGTTGACAGGAAGCGACCCATCATACGAGGGCCTTAATGTATCCGCCATCAACAACACAAAACAAGTATCAAGATTTGAGACAGAATGTAATGATGTAGAGCTGGTTCAGGAGAGGCAGACATGAAGTAATGCTTAAGGGTATTCTAGAAGATGTCAACTGAGGGTGGACTTTCACTTGAACATATCAGTGACACTGACATGGATTTGGCAACATTGACTCAAAGACCTATCATGAATATTTTCATTAAGGTGTGATCAATATAGAGGCAAGAAGATTCCCCAACCCAAAGCAGTAACAGAGATGAAGTGAAAGAGTGTGATGTTCAAGAGTGACTCATTTCCATTAATATGTTTGATGCCATGCATTCCCAATTTCCCAACCGTTTTTGGCCAATACCTCTTTATTTTTGACAAGCTTGGAGAGGATAACATATGCTTTATCTATAAGTTCATCCTTCAGATGAATCCCTCTGAGTATTTTTAACGAACCCTGAGAAGAAGTGGTTTAGTCTCGTCATGCTTGACGAGTCCAACATTTTCTAATAGTTTTACGAGTCCAGTGAAGGCATAACTCGACTTCTTTTTCATGTTCAGAGAGTTTGAGAAAGAGGAGAAAAAGAAAACTCCAAGATGTTCCTTTTCATAAATTTGTCTCTTGGACCTGAAAAGGCGTAAAACAATACATAGGAGAACCTTTTAGCCATGTTCGACTAGAGTATTCCTTTTTCGTAAATAGTCTATCTAGTTCAAAAAAGGGTTAAACTTATACTAGGAAGACATCTTTTCATTTACTTTAACGAGTTTGAAAAGATAAGTGCTCAACAATCTCTTCATGTTTTGGGAGTCTGAAGAGAGCTTAAAGAGGAATCCAGGGAGTTCCTTTTTTTCGTAAGTTTAACGAGTCCAAAAAAGTGATAAAAGTATACCCATTCATAAAAATGACCTATATCCAACTTATAACCTACATTATGTCCTTTAGTTATCATTTAACCTGCTCAAAGCACGATAAAAACATTAAAAATATAGGACATATGATAAAATTAGGTCAAAAACATTAAAAAGTATTAAAATAATGACTTATTTTGACCATAAAAATGAAAAAAATAATTTCATTTCTTACCATTTTCATTTTACCAATTTGAGTGAGCTTTGAGTGGATTCTACCTTCAATCTTTAGTAGTTGATTGCGACCAATCTGGTGGACCATTTCCAGTACCATTAATTCCAGGTAGGAGGTCTATCCTTTCTCATAATTTTCATGGTTTCCATTTATTTTTTGATGATTTTTTTTTTAGGACTTATAATTCATCCTAGGCCCATCACACTTTCCTTATATTAGGAGGTGCGACGGGTCTGCAAAATTAACATTGATCAGTGTGAACAAGTGCACTTCCTAGGGAGGGTAAGTGCGATCAGTCGCTTTGTTCATGAAGGAACAATGCATGGGCGCAGCAAGGGTTCCAAAAAATTGGTTTTGAGTTATTTTTCTCCCAATTTTTTTCAAATTGTTGATTTTATATGTTTTTCATTGTTATTTTGCAAAAATTTACCAGAGTGAAAATGGCGTTAACCTAGAGAGAAAGGGAGCCTAAGGCTTAAGGCATGGTTGTTGTCAATGATCCAACAACAGTATAAGTTTTAAGGAACTGTGGGCTTCTAAAGTTCTTTATGATTCCGGGAATGAGGGCCCAGTTGGAATTACTAGAATATTTGGTAAGGGCCTGCGACACACATCGACAATACTTAAGGATTGGAGAGCACATTATCACAACATATGTTGAAGACATCTACTTTCTGATAGGGCTCTCACGCATAGGAGTTCCCATTTCATTATCTAGATTCAAGAAAGGTGGAGAGACAATTAAAGATTACATAGCCATCCATTGTTGACCTCACTCTGAAATAACTAAAGCTGGGAAACTTGACATTAAGAATGTTATTCAGCGTCCCCTCAGATAATCCTTTTTAGCATAACTCGGCTGGTTGATAGTGCACCTCTACATTTAGCTACCAAGACCCAAATGCAGTATGCTTTAGAATACTTGGTAGCTACGATATTCAACTGGTGTGAAGGGGTCTTAGTCAATCTAAAGGAACAACTCAATAGAGAAAAGACCAGAAAATTGAAGAACTTTGAGTATTGATCTATCGTGGTCTCATTTTCTTTATAGAGGGTACCATTACTACGACCTCAATGGATATCCCCCGAGCTTCCTTGACCTAGAGAGCCTCGCATTGGGCAATGGGTAGATTTGATGGTTCATCACAGAGGAGCGCCTATGATGACATTCAACCCTATGTTTTTTGATTGGTTGTGGGAGAAACTGATTATGATTGAGGACTACCTGTATGTTGGAGCTAATTTCCATGGAGACCTAGAGCTCGTTCTCCCTGAAGGCAAGCAATGGAGTGAAGCAGGTAAAAGCAATTTCATTTTGAGTATTTATTTTATTTTGTTTTGGGGGGGGGGGCCTATGCGAGGGATTTACAATTTTTTTTGTTGTTTTTATGTATCATATCATATACTAACTATCATTTTTACATGCATATATTGGACCTATGTGACCAGTAGGCATGTTGCCTCTTCATCGGCGAGCACAACCACAACTCGTACAGGTTAGAGCCGCAACAAAAGAAGAAGAGATGGTTGATCCAGACATAGTAGAAACACTTGCCGAGTTTGAGCATCACGTTGAGGGTTTGAACTGTAGCGTGCCAGACACAGGTCTTGATGAGATCCATATTTGTCTACATTAGTACACTATAGGAGTGTTGGCTCATATCAATCGATTGTTGCGCAAACTTTCCCACGCAATCGTATGCTATCGTGAGCATCATCGGTATTAGTCGCCTAGGAGGATTTTCGGCCATATTTTGTCTACATGTATTTTCATATTATATGTCGTGGGACATATGCGTCTCAGACACAATTTTTGTAAAACCAAACACTATATACAATTTTCTATCTATGGATGTTTCCTACTTATTTTAATCTCTTGCACAATGTATGATGATAATTGTATATTTATATATGTCGCAAATTCTTGTCTAATACATGATCAACTAACGCATCTGTTAATGTATTTATACTTCTAGGAACATCTTGATACTGAATGTAGTCAAAATGTCTCTCTAATAGGTGAACCCTTAAAACATCATAACATAGTTGGAATTCTTACCAAATAGATGATGTTTAAATGTAGAACAAGAAGTTGTGAATCAAGTTTGTTGACCAAATGACGAATACCACATGAAATGGCATCTGATAAAAGTTTGATTATTGTGCTATACTTAGCGATGTTGTTAGTTGAGTGACTGATGCAAATTCCTTACAAACTCAATAACTTGTCACTCGGAGCATAGATTGCCCACACTATGAAGGAAAGGTTATGGGTACTACAACTAGCACCATCAGCATAACCAATAGTTGAGGGAATGTTGACATCTGCAAATCAAATGTAATTCAATATAAGCAAAGTCGATTGAAAATTTTAAAGAAAACAAACTACAAACACACCAACAAACCTATACAGTATGTACATAGTGACTATGCAGAAAAAATATAAGTATAGTATCTTTTGAGGTACAACCCATTTCAGGTTGCGCCAAGGGAATTTTGTCAATGTATACAAGCTCATAGGCCCCTTTCGCAGGAACACATTTAACAATATATGGACCTAACCGCATGTGTTTGATTTTCCCAACTCCTAGTTTATCGACTTCTTGGTCATACAAGACGATAATGTTAAATTTTCATATTGTTCTATGTTGTATAATTTACTCTAGCCCAAATCAATACTCCAATTAGCAATCTTTCCAATTAAAATTAGTCTTTCCAACATTAATTGAAGATAGAACAATAAATACAATGACAAAGGAGACAATCAACACATCAACAAGAGACACCAAGTTTGGTCAAAGACCATGGAAAAACCCCACAAGGGGGAAAACCCTTTGAAATTATCTTCTATTAGATTGTCATAAAATGTTCAATAGAGAGTAAAATGATCCCAATACAATATCGTCAATAAAACAACCAAATAACATTCAGAAATAAGTTTCCAACATCAAAATATATTAGAGAAAACTTTTCCCATCTGCAGTCAATGGTCAATTTCAGTCAAACTTCCCAGTCACATGCATGAGGAGTTGTCCAAGCGACTAGAGACTTCTAGTCTCACCCTTTATTCCTGCAAGCCAGTTACTGTGGTCAAATTTCCCTTTAACGTGCTTGTGACTATAATCCAAAAAAACACTAAAATAGATGTGAGCCTCAGACCCTATAATTTCATACTTTTGCGAACTTTTGTTGTCATCCCAGCCTCAGGCCTGTGTGAACCAATCAATCAATAAGAGAAGAAGAAGATGTTTGGTGATATCCAAATGGTCTTGAGGTCAATTGTATTTATAGGCTTCCAAGGGTGACCAATTTCCTGATAGGGTCGACCTGTCCAAATGTGCATATGTGGGATTTTCTTCATAAATACACTTTACCTTATCCGATTTGAGTGATCTTTAGGTCGATTTTGGTCCTCTCGAAAAGAGGACTTCAATGTAATCATAATATACATCAAATGAGTTTTCCAAAGTTGAATTTTACTGTAGTTTCATAATTTAACACTCCCTCTCAACTAGGGATAATTCCACCTGTCAATATCTGACCATTGATCAATATGTCATGTATATCATGTTGTCATACCATGTCCCATCTCTGCTCAACTCTATCTACCAAAACATTCTCTAATCTAAAGAAGAAGAATCATCTAGGAGCCAACGCTACCACCTTTATATCGTTGGAGAGCATATCTCAATTTGAAACCACATCGGGGAGTACAACTCAACCTGGAATCTCATGGGGGAGTTAAATATCTCTGACCCCATATCGAGCAATAGGTGATATAAGGGATCACATATCAACCCATCCTATTGCTTATCGATCTTACCAACAACGACCCTCAAGAGTCATGTGGTAGAACACCTGCATCATAATCCAAGCTTGGGCTAGATACCCGACTTACCAAAAGGTAAGGATCACATGCCCCGAGCCTCCTCAACTTGTTCGCTAAACGGGGAGGGACAGTCCCAACAAGCCCGACTTGTGGGTATGATGCCAACTAGGGTATACTCTACAAATACCAAGGTAGGGGAGCAACATCTCCAGCCTTATGGGTAACAAATAGGGATGATACGCTATTGTCGAAAGATCCCTCAAACCCAGGAGCCCTCCATCTCAATTCCTCGCCATGGGAGCTCAAACAAGGGGGAAGAGTTGGCGAAGTGTACTCAATCAACGATGCACCTTATAAGGAGGGGTCACACCCATCAGTCCAAGTTTCTCTCTGAAGACCAAGAACTTCCCCTTCGGTAAAGCCTTGGTGAGAATATTTTCAATTCGCTCATCTGTCGATGCGTGATAAAGTCTAACAACTCCTCTCTGCACCTTGTCTCGAATGAAGTGATATCAGATTTATATGTTCTTATACTTGTCATGAAATACGAGATTCTATACCAGATGGTTCCTACTCTTTTTGTCGCAATATATCATTGTAAGGTCTAGGACCTACTCAAATAGCTCTCTAAAGACCTTCCTCAACCAAACTACTTCGCAACTAGCTACGCTAGCGGAAAAATATTAGACCTTGGCGGTACTCAGTGCTACGTACTTATGCTTCCTACTCATCCAAGATATCATGGCAGATCCAAGGTTAAAACAACATCCAGATGTACTCTTCTTGTTGACAACATTTCCTAACTAGTCAACATCGGTGTATCCATGAAGTCGAACATCTTCGGTAGAATATCTCAGACCAAGTATGATTTTCCCATGCAAATATCTGAAAATGTATTTGCCAGTGATCCAATGTGCATGGAGAGGTTCAGTCATGGATTGAATCAACGTATTCACTGCATAGCATATGTCTGGACGGGTATTCACTAGGAACATCAAAACCCCAATCAGTTGTCTATACTCAGATGGATTCGCCAAATTGGGCCCTGCAGATTCTCCACATAACTTCTTGAAGTTCATTTCCATTGGTGTGGGTAGGGACTTGCATTCTGTCATTCCAAATCTTTCCAACAACTTCACAATATATTTTCCTTCTGAAAAGAAAATCTCATTGGGCCTTTGCCACACCTCGAGGCCTAAAATGTAGCGCATGAGTCTAAGGTCCTTCATCACGAATTCAGAGGTTAGCTCCCTCCTACAATCGATCATTAGGGGCTCACTACCTATCAAGAATATATTTTCAACATATAAAACCAAAGTCAATAGCATACCTTGGACTACCTTGAAGTAGAGGTTGGGGTCGATATTGCTTCTTGTGATTCCCAACTTCACCAAATAACTGTCTATGCAGGCGTACCATGCTCTGGGGGCTTGCTTCAAACCATACAATGGCTTCTTCAATCTGCAAACATGTGTCTTTCGATCATCTACTTCAAATCCTTATGGATGCTCAACGTACACTTCTTCTTATAACATGCCATTGAGGAATGCAGTCTTCATGTCCATCTGATGAAGGGTCCATCCTTGACTTGCAGCAAGGGAAACTATCGAATGAATGGTTGTATATCGAGCCATAGGTGCAAACATATCATCATAATCTTCTCCCTCTTTCTCGGAGAATCCTCAAGCCATGAACCTTATCTTGTATTTCTCAATGCTACCATCAACTCCATGCTTGATCTTGAATAGCCACTTCGAAGTTACCATGGATTCCCTTTTGGTCTCGACACAACATCCCTTACGTCATTCTTCATGATTGATTCATATTCTTCAGCCATAACATCTTTCCAAACTTGTTCTTTTAGAACTTCTTCAAAGGTGGGAGGTTCAGCTTTAGTCATGGTGCTCATGGCTACAACATATCCCTAGTACGTGCATGGCTTCCTTATTTCTCTAAATGATCTTCGAATTGAAATACGTCTCTCGTCATCCTGTAAAGTATCACGAAGCCAAAGTGGCCTCTTCCTGGTGGGAGGATCACGTGGAAGAGGATCTAGAGGATCCATGGGCTCCATGGCATCACCAATAATATTTGTCTAAGATTCAAACATAGAAAGACCATATAAAATATCCATATCATCATTCTTCTCAGGAGGAGGAGGCAGAGGAAGGTCCCTTTCTTTTTCAAGGGCGACTTCTTCATCGAATGTAACATACCAGCTAATTTCAACCTTCCTTTGACCAAGAATATATATTCTAAATGCTTTATAATTTTCACAATATCCAACAAACGTACATTTTCTTCCCGAGGATTCAAACTTGTTTCTTTTTTCCTTTGGCACATCAAAGTATATGGGGCATCCAAAGATACGAAGATGAACACATCAGGCTTGACACATGCAAATACTTCTTCAGGGGTCTTATTGTCCAATGCTTTATGAGGTACCCCATTTTGAACATATATAGCGACATTTGTTGCTTCTCCCAAAAGGAACTTCAACAACTTTTAATCATGGAGCATGGCATGGGAAACTTCTATAATGGACCTATTCTTTCTTTCAGCCACTCCATTTTGTTCAGGAGTATAAGGCACAATTGTTTCCTTCCTTCTTGCAAAAATCAATGAACTCCTTTGATGTGTACTCTCCACTATTATCAGACCTGAATATTTTGATTTTATTTCTTGTTTGATTTTCGATCAAAGCTTTGAACTCCTTGGACATTTCGAAGGCTTCATCCTTGTGCTTCAAATAATATATCCATGTATTTATTGAGAAGTCATCAATGAAGTTGATATAGTAGAGATGGCCACCAATAAAATACACAAGAATTAGACCACATATATCAGAATGAATGAGATGGAGGATGTCATTTGTCTTGTTCTGGCTAGAGGGGAATGGTCCCCTTGTCTTCTTTCCACTGGCATAACTTGGACATACTCCATCATGATGTCCTTGAACCTTGGGAATCCCTAAGACCAATTTCCTTAATTTCAGAAGAGCATCATAATGTAGATGGGCCAATCTTCGGTGCCATAGCTCACTTAGATGATTAGTATCATGGACCAAGTCTAGAAGTGGTATTCCAGTAACCTTGTAGAGTCCTTCATATTTTGATCCTAATGAGAATGCATCTCTCATAGGTGATCCAACAGGCCAAGTAAGAACCTTTCCCTTGATGAAGGTAACCCTCATCTCTTTGTCTTCCAAAGCATATATTGATACCAAATTCTTCTTCAACCCTGGCACATACCTCACATCATGGAGCAAAATAGATTCTCCCGAATTCAAATGAAATTTGATGGACCCAAAACCTTTAACGAGATGAGTGGAGTTGTCTCCAAGAATGATTTTCAAATTTGACTCCCTCTCTACCAAATTAGAGAAAACTTTCTTATAACCAGAGAAGTGATGAGTGGCCGCACTATCAACCAACCAACTATCTTGCAAATTTGGAGGATGTGAACTTGTAAGGGTAGGAATAAGAATATATTCAGATTCATTTGCATCATTGCCTTCCTGCCTGGATAATTGACTTCTTTTATGGACGATGATCTTCTTCATGATCACTTGGAGAATCTCTTCTTCTTGTTTCATCTCTTCCATTGCGATCATTCCTTCAGTCATATATCCTTATTTGATCATTGAACTTGTTGTTTTTGCTTCTAGTATTGTAGCATGGTCCATTGTTTTTCTCGGGGCAATCTCGAGCATAGTGGCCTTTCTTATGACAATTATAACATTCGATGTGCACAAAATCTTTCCTTCTATTTGGATTTCGAGTAGGAGGCTTTCTTGAATTTGATGGACCTCCTTTTCCTTTCTTCTTCTTCTTGTCATGAGTGATGAATGCGACAGGCTCTCCTTCTTCATGCTTTTCAATCCTTCCTCTTGATATCATCCTTGATTCTTCTTGAGTGAGCTTTCCAACAATTTCATCAAATGATGGGAGGAAATTGTTGTTGCTTATAATAGTAATGAACGTTTCCCAAATAGGAGGTTGACCTCTTAGAGTCACAATTACCAATTCCCTGTCAGGCACAAATTCCCCAACTCTTTGCAATTGATCTCTAATATGAGATATCCTCATTATGTAGGATTGCACAAACTTTATTTTGTTCATCTTTGTGTCTTTTAGTTTATCTTCGAAGGAGACAATTTTATTCAAATTGTTGACTTCATACATGCCAACTACCTTATCATACATGTCCTTAGACCTTCTCTAGTTTCCAACATATGCAAGTAAATTATCTTTTAAACCATCAATTATTATTTGCTTTGCTTTTAACTCACTTTTCTTGTGCTTGTTATGGATAGTAGCGAAAGAATTCTCTGGAGGCTTAGGTACTTTTCCTTGAATCTAGTCCAAAACATCATTGTTATCAACTATGATCTCCAACCCGACTTTCCATGCAACAAAATTGGATGAGTCACCCAACTTATCATTTTCCTTGAAGAAGGAAGACATATCGACTTGACTAGAATGGCTCCTTCAACTTTCTCAAAGATGATTGCTTCAATGCTTGTCTCCTTTTGGGCTTGTCCTTTACCTTAGCTCTAATACCATGTTAAATTTTCAGATTGTTCTATGTTGTATCAATTACTTTAGCCCAAATCAATACTTCAATAAGCAATCTTTCCAATTATAAGTAGTCTTTCTGTTCATCAACAATAATTGAAGATAGAACAATAATTGCAATGATAAAGGAGACAATCAACACATCAACAAGAAACACCAGGTTCGGTCAAAGACCAAGGAAAACCCCCACAAGGGGTAAAATCCTTTGAAATTCTTCTTCTATTAGATTGTCATAAAATGTTCAACAAAGAGTACAATGAGACCAATACAATATCATTAGCAAAACAACCCAATAACATTCAGAAATAAGTTTCCAACATTAGAATATATCAAAGACAAATTTTTCCGTTTGTGGTCAACTTTGGTCAACAACCAATTTCAGTCAAACTTCCCAGTTGCATGCATGAGGAGTTGTGCCAGCGACTGGAGGCTTCTAGTTGCATTTCCTATAAGCCAACAAATGTGGTCAAATTTTCCCTGTGACATGCCTGCGACTGTAATCCAAAAAAACCCTAAAACAGAGGTGAGCCTTGGACCCTATGATTTCGAACTTTTGTGAACTTCTGTTGTCGTCCCAACCTCAGACCTATTTGAACTAATTAATGAAGAAGAGAAGATGCTTGATGATGTCCAAATTATCTTGAGGTCACTTGTATTTATAGGCTTCCAAGGGTGACTAATTTCCTGATAGGGTCAACCTGTCCAAATGTGCATATGTTGGTGTTTCTTTGTAATTACACTTTACCTTATCCACTTTGAGTGATATTTAGGTCAATTTTGGTCCTCTAACTAAGAGGAATTCAATGCAATCATCATCTCCATCAAATTAGATGTCCAAAGTGGAATTTTACCATAGCTGCATAATTTAAGATACCATATCACCCTCTGAGAAGGCACGAGGTTTAACATTTTGGTCATATTGTGCCTCAACACATTTTTTTGTGAGCTTCATTGGCCATCACGACGTCGCGTCAAGTCTCATCTAGCCTAGCTAGGTGCAAAAAATGTTCTTCTTCGTTGGAGGTGGTGGGAAGAATTTCGACAACAAGTTTTAACGATGAAATTTCACATTAAATTGGAAGAACTACTTCCAGACCATACACTAGCTGAAAATGTGTGAATCCAGTTGTTATTAAGATAAAGGTGTGGTATACCCCCAACGTTGGAAATAATATTAAGCTAATTCGTTTTATGAATCCCTACCATGTGTTGAAGCATTATTTTCAAAACATTATTAACGGCTTCTACTTGACAGTTAGCCTATGTGTATTAGGGAGTTGAGCTAATCATGTTGTAAGCCCAACTTAGCAGTCAGCTCAGACATCATGTAATTGTGAAAATTTTCACCATGGTTCATAACTATGGCTTGTGGCACATCAAATTTGGTAATAATGTGATTAAAGAGAAACAATGTAGCAGTTTTGTCATTGTTGTCATATGTAGGAATTACTTCCTCCCATTTAGTAAAATAATCTACTGCAATGATTATGTAACCATGCCCCCCGGTCGAGCGAGCTTTATAGGTCATGAAGTCGATACCCCATTTGGAAAAGGGTCCAATAGAGACAACTGGGCGCAAACGAGTAGGTGGAGCACATGGTTTCCGATTATGGGTCTAGCATGTGTGACACTTTTGGACAGGTAGAATGCAATCTTTGAACATAATCAACCAAAAATAATTGACACGTAGAATTTTTTGGGCAGTAGTATATCCAGACATATTCCACCACATGCTCCAGTATGAAAATCATTCAAATCTTTCTCTAACTTCTCATGAGTGAAGCACTGTCGGAAGATCGTATCAATACCACGCCGATAAAGGGTGTTGTCGATTATGATATAATGACGAGGCTAGTATCGAATGTGACATTGGTCAGAATGAGTGGTGTCAGGCTCTAAAGTTTGGGTCTAGAGATAGATAATGATATCTCCATCCCATGGATCAGAAGATTTGATCAGAAACAACATTTCATCTAGGATAATATCATCAGTTATTGATTCTAACATAGAGGAGGGAAGGTCACAAATCAGTTCGACAAAGACTAGATATTTCTTAGACTTGGATTTGATGAGCTCCAAATCAAACTCTTGGATGATAATGATCCACTTCGAGTATTTCCCCCCTAGCAATTAACATGACATGATATAGGTCATAGGGTTGTAATCAGAAACCACAAGCGTCTTGCAAAGTAGAATATAGTGACGGAATTTTTGAACAACTTGGATAGCTACCAAAGCTAACTTTTTCAACATGGGAATACTTGGATTTAGTGTTGGTCAAATTACGACTCAAGTAATAAATAGGGTGTTCATCTCCTAAATCATACTCTTGTACCAATACCATAGCGATAGTGGTAATAGCTGTAACAAGATATAGGAAATAGTCTCGATGATAATTGGGAGGGTATAGTAACGATGCTTGGGATAAAAACTTCCAAGGCATCAAAAGTTTTTTGAGCGATATCATCCCAATGAAAGGGAAATCCCTTTTTCAATAAACAAGTAAATCCTTTGGTAAGTTATACATTATTAGGAACGAAACGTCATAGAAAGTTAGCCTTCCCTTATATGCGTTGTAAATGAATAAGAGAAGACAGGGCTAACAAATCGAGGATTGCCTAGACTTTCAATGGATCAATGTGAATTCCTTGTTTGGACAAAACGAATCCTAGAAGTCGACCGTATTGAACACATATGACACATTTGTGTGGGTTTAAATGGAAATTATAGTGTCGACATCGTAAGAAGATAGATCCGAGATGCATTGGATGGTCGTGACGACTCTTATAGTGGGTAGGAAAATCATCAAGGTATGGTTGCATGATATGATTAATATCATGAAAATCATAATTCATTGCTCATTGGAAAGTTGCTCCTGCATTCTTAACACCGAAGGGAAGTTTACGATAAGCAAACATACCCCATGGACAAATGAACGCAGTATTATGCTGGTTAGATGGAAGTATAATGATTTGATTGTAGCTAGAGAAGCCATCCATAAACGAAAAAATTTCACTTCCGACATTATCATTAACAATTTGGTCGATGAAAGGGGTTGGATAGTTGTCCTTGGGACAAGCTCTACCAATAACCTGATAATCGACACATATTCATATCTTACCTTGTTTCTTCATTATAGGAACAATATTCGAGACCCAATCAGTTAAAGGAATAGGATAAATAAAACCGTCACGCAAAATCTTTTCAACTTCTTCCTTAATCGCAACAACTTTCTTAGGGTGAACCAGACACAAATGTTGTCTAATTGCCTTGGCATATAGATGTGTTTTAATTTCATGCACCACGATATTTGGATCAATGCTTGACATCTCTTAAATTGTCCAAGCGAACACATCATGAAATTATTGAAAAAGGTCCTTATAAATCTTAATCTCATATGGAGAACAAGATGCACCGACATGGATATTTTTAATAATCCTGGGCTTAACTGAAATATCGAGGGGAATAATGTCCTTAATATTTGGTAGGTTTTTTTTTTTTTTTTTTTTTTTTTTTTTTTTTTTTTTTTTTTTTTTTTTTTTTTTTTTTTTTTTTTTCAAAATTGACCTCACAAATGGAGGTTCCTCAATAAACTTGGGAGAGACAAATTCTTCAAAATTACACTCAAGAGTCTCGGGTTGAGTCAAGAGAGATAAACGATGATGATTATTGTCCCAAGGTTTCTCATCCGACATCGTGATCTCCATGATGCTTTGATCGATGGGAAAGATGTTGTCAAAAGGATCAGATTGCGAAACTAAACCTGAATCTTGAGAGGAATCATTAACCAAATTCACTAAGTTATAATTTTTAGAATTCTCTGAATAGGCCAGGTGAATAGACTCATTAGATAACTCAACAGGGCTAAGCGACATACAATCACCAAAAGAGTCAATATTAGAACTGTCAGGCACTATCCAAAGATCATATGGAATAGTACTAGATGCAATCATTTTGATCAGGGCAACCGTAGAGGGAAAGTCAGGGGGAGTAAGTGCGAAAGTTCCCATTAAGGATGAGTCTTTTAATAATCCTACTCTACCATTTTCAAAATGTAGTGGGGTCTTTCCCACAAGAGGGATGCTTCCAGTAGTATGGGAATTAGCGTGAAAAAATCAAGCTAATCAATAGCCATAATGCCCCCCTAGTGAGGGAAATCATCCATAAATAGGATGAGACTACAACTGTCACAAAATAAACCTAGGTGCATCCCAGTAAGAGGTTGTAATCTAAAGGTCCATTAACGACTTCGACCTATACTGAGACCATCTTACTAGCTAATTCCACTGGCAAGGAATTGATAATTTCGTAAGGATTAAATCCTCTTCCACCGAAGGCTTTGAGTGTCATTAGTGACAAAGGGAAGGAGAACCTAAAGCTTTCCAACATGACATCAATAGGATGCAGGTAAAGGCACCTTCATTCAAAATGGTACAAAATACATTTTTTCCTCTAACCAGAACTTGAATCATAAGTGCAAGTTGGGGTGGAAGTTTAGGTGTATATTTTTCATGATTGAATACAATGAGACTTGAATCTGAGGGATCTACTCCTCCAATGGCTGCTAATGGAAACTTCTTCTCAGCGAGACAATTCTGCAAAACCTCATGAGTAGACATAGCTGAAGGAGCTTGGGCTAAATCTTCAACTATATCATAATTTTGTGCAGCTATCGCACGAGGGTTAAATGATGATTTACAAATCACCCCTTTGGGAGGTTTAGTTTTCAACTCATGAGTAGTTTCTAGATTTGGAGAGGACTAGATGTGGGTGGAGTAGAATTGGAAGGTTGATCAATATCCTTTCCAATTGAAGGATTTAGATTACCATAATATTTGTTTCCAATGGCCACTAAGACATATTTATAACACATAAATATATTGTTTTGAAATGAGGGAGATGGATCTTGTGCAATCGTTTTCACCTCCTATTTGGGAAAGAATATGTCAACATGACAGGTGCAGTGGATGCAACTTTCAAAAATCAATTTATTTCTACGCGATGTGGACAATCCTTAGTAAAATATTCGTCATTACAGATAAGACAAGGGTAACGAGGCTTACACTTCTCGTCAAGAAATTGATTCTTCTGCTTATCCTGTGGAGGGTTTTCCTATTTGTTCTTACCTTTAACTTTTTTTCTTACTTCCAGGTTGCTAAGATTTTCCTTTCGTAGATTGAATGATGTTAATCTGATAAGTACTCGTAGGAGAAACATTAGAGGGGATTTGATTCGTCACAGTTGGAGCAGAGTTCAAATTGGTTTCATTAGAAGATTTTCTCATTGTCTGCTGACCAACAAAACCAATCACATCATTAACGACATTTGATTCCTTCGAGGGAGCATGTTGAATAGTATGCAGAGGTCGGGGAGCGTTGGGTATATTGTCATAGAGCGTGCCAGATTGGGCATAAATCAAATCTAGATGTTGAGCATGAGAAATGACTTCCTCTTTAGTAACAACTCTGCCTTTGGCAACGTCCTTAGTTATAGTAGACAATATGGATTTAACAAACCATTCTACCAACAATTGATTAGGAATATAAGTTTTGACCAGACGACGTTGACACCTCCACTCATGTGTATGATCGGGTGTATGAGTAGAGTCAGATTGTTGTAAGGAGGTCAAAATCTTTGCTCCAGTTTCGTAATGGATGGGTAATTGGAAATGGGTTATAAATGTGGTTGCCAATGCACAAAAGTTGTTAAATGAGGCTCTCGGTAATTCAACATACCACTTAGTTACCAAATCGATAAGAGTTCTTTGTAAAAGTCGTAAGTGAATGGAGTCATCATTTAAGGAGTTCAACGAACACCATAAATGATAAGTCATGACATGATTTGATGGATCTTCTCCAGGGTTCCCATTAAATTTTAGAATGTCACTTGACAATTTTGTAGAAATAACTCAAGCATTACAATGAACGATAAATGCCTATTGAAGTCCGTTTGAGGAGGTTGACCTTGTGGATAAAGGTTAACCGGTGGTGGAAGGTATCCTGGGTATAATGGAATGGGTTAAGCTACTAACATTTGCATGCCACCGGGATATGGAGGATTTTGATAACGAGAATAACCGAAACTAGGTTTCCCAATTCCATGAAAACCTTGGTAAGGTTGGAAAGGCTAAATATGAATCTATTGGCCTTGACAAGGAATTTGTGGTATGGTTGTTTGGCCAATAGGCATTTGTGGGATGCCTTGGAATGGTTGCCCATATGGAATTCACATCATTCCAATATTAGGATGATTAGTTGGCACCTGTGGTATGCTTTAAACAAGTTGGTTAATTTGCATCTATGGAATAGTCTAACCAAGTGGGTTAATTGGAGTTTTTAATGCACCTTGAATAGGTCAGGTAGACAGGATTTGAGAAATCCCTATTACTGTTTGATTAGTTTGTATTTGGGATACAACTTGAACAAGTTGACTCATTAGAAGTGTAACTTGGGTAGGTTGAGGTATGGATTGAACAGATTGACAAGTAGGAACTTTAGGTGTAGTCGAAATAGCTTGAGAGGTCAAGGTTTGAGTTAAGACAAAACCAGGTTGAATAGGAAATGTAGGATTCCAAGGAGGAGCAACCATTCCTGCAATTGGAGCACTCATAGGAAGAGGACTCGAATAGGGTGGAGCACCAGCTTGTAGCTTTTGATCAGCAGATAGAAACATTCCAACAACAGGTTTCCCTCCGATTGAGGGATAAGGAGTAAACGAAGGCAACTGCCCCCCCAATAGGAGCCTACCTAGTATAGGACATAGTAGGTTGTTGTAGGTGTCCTAATCCACTGAGAAACACACCATATTGCTACTCCAAAGGAGGTTGGGGTGAAATAGGTTGAATGGACTATAAGGCACTCATTAAAGAGGGACTAGAGGGTATTCCAAATGAATATGGTAAAGGAGAAGTCCAAGAACTAGTCGATGCACTAGAAAAGATTCCAAACAAAGACTAGTAGCTAGGTGGCACTAACGGACCATCATACAGGTGAGATTCCAGTGAAGTTACAAACATAGAGGATGCCGCAACTTTGGTGGATTCATTCATGATAGCAAAGCCAAGTTGATAAACTGTCGCTGACTCATTCATGGTTAGGCTTCTTAAAGGAGTTTTTCGAGGGAATTTCAAAGGTGAATTAAAAGAAGGAGTTTGATGTAAAGGAGTTTATGTTTGAGTATTAGAGGTAAAGATATGAAAATTATGGTACAGAGGAGGAAAATCTCATCGTAATGGTATGAAAATAAGAGTTTGAGGACTAGATAATCCTCTTCATTAATCTCCTCTACGCTCAAAAGACCAGGTAGAAGTTGTTCTCCATCAGGACCCAAAAGCACATGTTGTGGTTGAGATAAAGGCAAAGAAAGAGAAGAATTTCCTAAAGTAGTTGGTTAAGTTATTTGTGGTTCCTCAGGTTGTATAACCTCAAGTTGTAAAGTGTTTGAATTTGGAAATTCAAGTTTTATGACCTCAAGTTATAATATTTTAAGGGCTTTAGTTTTAACTGCTTTAGACTCACTAGTTGGTAAAGATGTAATTTCGGGTTTAGTACTAATAGGAAGTGATGATTCTGGTTGATTAACTTTAGATGTGGTTCTAGAAGGGGTAAATTCTGATGTACTAGGTTCAATAGTTTATGTTTTCTTGTTCTTACGATAACTAGGTGTTACCTGTGGAGGAAGAGGAGGCAATATTTGTATTCTATGCAAATGACGGGGGTGTTCAGGGTGTTCTTCCATGGTGAATTTACTTAATTTTAGAAATTAAAAACATAAATAAAATAAAACTGGGTAACTAAGCAAAATTATTTACCAAGTCACTGTGAATACCGTTGCCGGTACGTGCAGGCTATCTCCCTGAATGTTGTGTTTGGTGTATCACAGTTAACAAGGCGACTGACTCGGTTAACTATGGTCGGATTGCAACCTAGTGGGGACTTCCAAAATATACCCGGAGTTGCATGGAAGCACAGTCCATAGTAGTGATGTCTAAAGCGTCCTGTATGATGGGAAGCATTCCTATATACTCCTCATACGTGGAGCGCCATTCTGATATACTTGAAGGTACATGGAAGAACGATCCTATATACTATGAGGTATGTGGAATACCGACTACCTCCCAAATGTAACATATACAAGTAACGTCAAATCCTACTTTTAACGATGCCATAACATGTATTTTAGCCTAAACCACTATGTGTGTCATTAATGTTCCAAATGCTCCTTAAGTTAATTGAATAAATTTTAAAGTTGATCTTAATTTAAGATTCAGTTTCAAGGATCGCTAAATGAATTCACCTAAAATTCCTATAATGCAACTAGCACGATCAAAATAACTATTTTTCTTTCAATGAAGATTTATCTATGGGAATGAAGAAACAAGCAATGATGTAAGAAGCAAGAAATTCAATTCAAAGCCCTAGATGTAATGAAGGAAATGAACATTTTCTTTTCTTTCCAATTTTCAAATGCAATGAAAAATGAAATGCAACTAGATCATTGTTCAAAACAACTCACACAGATTGGAACTGCATTATGAAAATTCCTTTTATTAAATAAAAAATCAAGCTAAGTGTTTACAAACCCTAATTGACAAGAAGAAAGAAAAAACAAACAAACTCTCATCAAAAGGCAATGACATTAAATTTTTAATTTAAACACATCGATGGCTTTACAAAGACATAGACTAGTTCAGAGACTCGAGAAAATACACTAGATTAAAACAAAACTTAGAGCAAGGCATAAAAATGCAAATTTTTCATCCTACAAGGACCATCATAGGCTATACATGACAACCAATGCGAGTCATAGCACTTACAAAGAGAGACTAGTGTGTTTGGTTGCTTTGTCTCAATCCATAAAGTGTGTTGGGGTTGTTTTAGCTTGAAAAACGAAACACAAACCCTACCAAGAACAAAATTATACATTCCTAAGACTGATTAGTATCTGAACAAGTCAAATTGAGTCGCTTTCAAAGGTTTAAAAAGATTAGGCAAAGGAAACCACTAAAGGAACCTCTCACTCCCCAATATGGTCGCCAAGTTGTTTGATAGATAATTCTCTTCTACAGACATAAGCGAACTCCCTAGATCTAGTGGCTTGATCTAGAAACAACATAGAAAAAAAGACTTATGCTTTCCTTAGAGAAATTAGAACATGGAGGAAAGACCTACCTGCAATTCAACACAAGTTCTTCTCTTCTCCTTGCTTGTAAGCTTTAGCTCCAAATCCAAATGCTATAAATGGAATCTACAAAACAACTAAAACAAACAAGAACACTACAACATACAAATAACATGTACTAACATCTCAAAATAATGAGTCAAGAAGGCATTGTAATACATATGCATTAATGAGACATAAGTATAGGAAAACAAAACACTTTTTGTATTAATGAATGTAGGGGAAATTACAACCCTTTATAGATCTTGACCTTGTAGATGTCTCCCAGCTATATTGTCCTTCCCTTGCCACAAAGCAAGCCTTCAATCACAACTCAGGTGCATGGATGGATAATGGATCCTTAGGCATAAAGCAACAACATGAGGGCATAACAAAGAGTCTCCAAAAGCCAACCTAGATTCTATGGGAGGCAGTAAATTTATAGGGTAAATGGGGTGGTCTAGGACTTAGATCCACATATGAGGGAGGATAAGCTCTAGGGATAAGATATAAGACCTCAAGTATAGGAGTTCGAAAAAATGATCTAACAGTAAATAGTTAAAACTAATCGGGAAGCTTTTGGAAAGAGAAGATTCAAAATTATTTTTATTTTTTACCGAATTCTAAAGGCCATCACAATTGTAACAAAGGGAAAGTGCAACTTGCAACAATGCAAGTTGCATGAAGGGAAAATGTGATGGGGCTAAAAATTAGGATTTTGAGTTATTTAACCCATAATTCTTGGAATTTTTGGAGAGAGGGTGCTCTAGGCTTTGCAGGGGATGAATACAAAGTGTTAAAGGATGATGATTGATCCAGTTCCCAGGCCATTTGACTGGATGTGACAAAATGACCTGTAATACCTACAACCTCAACTCTGATTATGTTTGACCAACATACTATCTTAGCCATTTGACAACCAAATTACCATCAATATAATCAAAGTTAAAGATGCACCACAACTCTCATGTGACACTTGTTTATATGCATAAACCTATTTAAAATAAAAAAAATAAAATAGATAGTCCCCTTTTCTTGTACATTTCTACACTGTCATATTACATTTTTCTTCAATTTCATTATTGAATCAAACTATTATAAGAAATGTGAGGCATTGTAACCTAGAAAGTCATATTATCATAATTTCATTGTCCATTTAACTATCCAAAAAGGTGTTGGAGTCAAGACAAAATATCTAGGCCTCCCTAACCACCACCCTTAGAAACATAACTCCTAAGGTGTTAAAGTCTAGCCAAATTTCCTAATGACATCAAGGGATGAATTTAAATAGATGATTGGTTACATGGACAATAACTAAATTATGAGCATTAACTCCTTTTTGAATAAAATGGTTGTTATGGATATGGCTACTTCACTAAAAATGATATGAAGATCTCTACCCTACTAAGATAAAGGAGTTGAATTTTAAAAAGTCAAGCCCTCATGCTAAAGAATAGGAGAATCTTAGGTCACCTCTCAACCTATAAATGAAGAAATTTCTTTTTTTTTTTGGTCAATTAAGAGTGGAACCTTCTATTAACTGTAAAAGTGTAATACATATGATACACGTCTTTGCTAGTGCAAAGACAACCCATTGCTGGTTTACCATCACAAGACAAGCCCGTTGTTGGTTTACCATTAATAGGGTTAACAAAACCCCAAGATCAAACAATATCTCACGAGGTTACAATATCTCATGAGGTTACATCAACTCTTCATTAAAAGACTAAGGAACCCTAACAGGGGAGATACCAGTTCCTTTCTTTTCACCAGTTTCTCATACAGACTGCGAAGACCATCGCACTTCAAAAAATACTAAAATCGTGCCAATCATTCTTCTCTAGTCCACTCCCCAAGCCCGCACCTAAACACGCTATCCCCACCATTGAAACGAACTTCCCGTCCAACGGTCCACAAATCTTGTGATCAAAAGAGCTACGCGGAGAAACGACATTGTCAATCAAAGACTATTTAATCCAACGGTCCACCATGATTTCGACCTGAACACTAGCATGATGAATAACACAAATCCATACCTGAAAAATATTAGAGAATCTTAATCTATGGGATTTCGGGTTAGTCCAAGTAGTTAAAGGTTGAACTCTTTCCGACCCGAAATCTGTTGGATGACTAAGGCCAAAGACCCTGCGGACTGCGTCCATTCAATAGGCAAACCGGTTAAGCACCATCCAACGAAACCTTCGGACTTCAAATATAACCAAATTGCACCAGAGTATTCTTCGGTCCACTTCCCCAAGCCCATCCTAAATTAACAATCCCCACCGTCGAAACAAACTTCCCATCCGATAGTCAACAAATCCTCTGACCCAAAGAGTTGCTCGGAGAACCAGCACCGTCGATCAAAGCCTGTTTAATCCAACGATCAACCATGATTTCGGCCCGAACACTAGCATGATGGATAACAAAATTCTGGACCCGAAAAATATTAGAGCTCCTCAATCTATAGGATTACGAGTCCGTCCAAGTGGTTAACGATCGATCTCTTTTCGGCCCGAAATCTGTTGGATGACTAAGGCCAAAAGAAACTATGGACTGCGACCATTCAACTGACGAATGGGTTAAGCAACGTTTTACTCTCGCAGTTCTCTTGAGCACCATCGGTCCATCCTGTCGATCCATCGTTCCATATCATTCCAAATCATTTCCTTTGTTATTGATCCACCCGTGTTTAGACTGAAATTTGCTATTCATTTTTGAAACCCTCCTGAAGCAGCTCATCTATAACAACCCACGACCTTTGTTCCACTAGGAACTATATAACCACTTCCCTCCTTCGATCTTCTTTTCCTTGAGTTTTAACGACTGGGAGAGACCGCAGCCCAAGAATCTCCTTTCTTCTCGCCTTTTGCTAGTCTTCCTCCTTCTCTCTACTGAAGGTCTGGAAGTGTTCCATATCTTTGGCAGCCTGACAGAGGCAATCATCACATAGTTTTCCTGGGGATAACGACTCCCAAACGTGTCGATTACCACTTCCCTTACTAATCACTCCTTCATTCGCCAAACGATCAGCCAACATATTTTCTTTTCTTTTCACATGGACAAAGTTGACAGTTCTTAAGGTTTGTAGGTGGGTGTGAATACGATGAAAGACCTGTGATAGTCTCCAATGTTTCGACACTTTTTTTGGTGTTGTTCCACTGCACATTTTCTTGGCCGCTTTAATAATCATTTCCAAATCTACTTCAATCATGACATTGTGTGAATTTAAATCCACCAGGATTCCCAAGCATTTCTCTAAGGCCATAAGTTCCGCCATGTTATCAGTGGCCTCCCCCAAATGACTATAAAAGATCTCCTTTATGCATCCCTGCTCATCTCTTGTAACACCCCCAAAACCATCTAACCCTAGGTTTCCCTTGGACGCTTTGTTTATATTGACTTTTAAGAAGCCATGTGGAGGGGGCTTCCATATATCCATACCTGCATTTGTTTGTCTCACACCCTTGTTTATGCCTTGTGGGACTATTGACTGGAGACCCAATTGTAGTAGTATACAACTTTCCTGGGGCAGAGGAGGATTCTCCGAAAGTTTCCCCAACAAACCTCTGATTGTGTCTTTGAGCTGTCATAGAATTTGTGCAATTATGTGATGGGGCGTTGTTATGAAACCAGCTCAAGAAAAGATAGAAAAGATAGATCAATGCCTTAGAATTCAGCCTCTTCGAGGGGGAAACCTCCTTTACATTACATAAATGAACAATTCTTTGGATGATTCAATGACAAAACCCTCCTTTCTATATAAGGAGTCTAAGAGTCACAATTACCAGCTGACCTAACAATATAATATAAAGCCACAAATACATAGAGGGATTCTATGGGCACAGTAATAACAATATGGGCAACACAATATTAATAAGGGGTACAACTACAATAGTAATGGGTAATCACTAGTTATAGGGACCCAACATGCCCCTCTCCTTCAAAAAGTGTTGTCCTCAATGCTTGAGTAGTTCTGGATGCTTCTGTATACAATTCTCATCCTTCCATGTGGAATCTTCAGCAGATAAGTTCTTCCACTTGACAAGATACTCTGAAATTGATCGATTTCGTAGCTGTCGAGTTCTTGTTTCTGTGACTGCTTCTAGTTCCAATATAATTTTTCCTTCCATGTCAAGTTCTGGCAATATTGTTTGAGCTGGGAGCTTATCGCCTATAACCTTCTTTAAACATGAAACATGGAAAACTGGGTACAATCGAGAAGCTGCAGGAAGCTCCAATTTGTATGCCATAGTACCAATCTTTTGCAACACCTTGTATGGACCATAATACTTTGGTGATAATTTATTATCCTTATTAACTTGCTTGAGGGACATTTGCTTATATGGTTGTAGCTGTAGGAATACCCAATCACCTACATCAAAACTTCTTTC
>APFE031358281.1:62032-84960 GCA_000404065.3 Pinus taeda
AACTGTAACAAAGCCCTTTTTCTCTTTTTTCTTCCAATTGTTGTGGTGTCAACCTTATAGGTTGTGGAATACTAGGGGCAACAACACTTCCGTCTTATAGTTGTTAGTGGTATGCTTCTTGGTTGCCATAATTTTGCTTTCCATTTTTCTTGCTAACTTGAATGCTTCTCTAATGAATCAGGTTCCCAAAGGCGAACATCATGTTGGATATTATCCTTTAAAGACCCTATGAACACATCAATCCTATGCTCCTCTGGAATATCTTTTACCCTTATGTTCAATTTTTGGAACTCCTCAATGTGCTCCATTATTGAACCCTTTTGTTTGAGACTAATCAATTGGCTAAAAAAAGTGTTGCTTTTTGTATCCTCATAATGTGCTATCAATTCTTCCGTAAAAATTGCCCAAGTGATAAATTGTTTACGAGAGCAAAGCCATTGATACCATACAAACTGATTTGGTTCCAAATATAAAGTTGCAATACGTACCTTTTGTGTGTTTTGCACATTATTGAGATCGAAAAATTGCTCCATCTGTAATATCCATGTTGCGGGATCCTTGCCATCAAACTTCCTCATATCGATTTTTGGAATATGGTGGGTCTTCGATCTAACATTAGAGTCTATGATATCATGATTAACATTTTTTTTGTTCACATCATGAGTTTCCTTTACTACGTTTTCACCATTAGTAAGTATTTCTTGCAGAAAATTTGTGAAATCTATCTTCAAATCTGCCATGCCTGTCTTCAAATTTGTGTTCAAATCTATCTTCAATTATTTCATTTCTATCTTCAAATTTGTCTTCCAATCATCCCTCTTTGCTTCCACGCCCTTTATCTTAGATTCCATGCCATTTATCTTAGCTTCTGTTAGCTTTTGTGAGTGCGACATTTGTTGCACTTGTTCTTGTAATTTTGATATATCATGTAGCATTCTTCCTTTTCTTCATGAGTCATGCTTGAGCTTTCAGGTTCCTTACTAGGTGTTTGCATTTTCTTTCCTCGGGGCATCAGTTATCGATACTAATGCTCTACTATGCCCTTTGAATTCCTTCAAAATAAATTTTCAAACCAAGCTTAAGCAAAATTTTTAAAAATCTACACACCTTTTTTCGCTTTGTAGGAGCTCAATATTGCCTCTGATGTATCTCTGTAATTTCGCATAATCCAGTTCTGAAATTGCGACCTACGATAGCCCTCTGTGTCTTCTTTCCAATGCCACTAGTCTGACCCCAATTGGATTCTCCAATGAAGAGTTATGCCAAATCTCCAACAGTGACATGATTATAGACTAATTCAGTAGAGCGAACTTGTACGACGTGCCATGTGTCCCTGTTTCTACCTTTTGCTCTAAAAAATATATGGAAGAAACTACAGTCCATCCTCTTTCTGTGCCTTCTTACGAAATTTCAATCTGATGCTTAGAGAGAAAGTTATGACGATTTTCCCCAGGTCACCTGTTTGGAATGTAATTCAGGAGTCTACAAAAAGGCCAACTTCCTTAGATCATATCTCCACAAATATAGCGCGAAAAATATCTGAAATTCGGACCCGAGATTCAGCGCAATTTCTTCTCAAATGGGTTTTTTTTAAGCTTCTGAAACATCGCAGAAAGAAAGTTATAGCAAAAATTCCACAATGACCTGTTTGGAGCAGCGAAACCCTAGAATCCAAAGCTTTGATACCAAATTTATGAAAAAAGATCAAGAAAAGATAGATCAACGCCTTAGAATTCAGCCTCTTCGAGGGGGCAACCTCCTTTACATTACATAAATGAACAATTCTTGGATGATTCAAATGACAAAACCTCCTTTCTATATATAGGAGTCTAAGGAGTCAAATATAACCCAACCGACCTAACAATAATAATATAAAGCCACAAAAATAACAATAGAGAGGGATTCTATGGGGCACAGTAATAACAATATGGGCACAATAGGGGCACAACAATATTAATAAGGGGTACAACTACAATAGTAATGGGGTAATCACTAGTATTTTTAGGGACCCAACAGGCGTGCTTGTCTTGCTCTTGAAAATCTTGCCATTGCATTCTTTCGAAACATCCCAAATGACAAAGCCTGGAACCAGAGTCCAAGCTTTATTGACGATTTCATTGCCTGAGAAGTTTTTCCTCCAATTCTTCAAAGTGTTGGTGATGCTGAGTCTGTCCCGATCAGTATGCTTGAAGATTGAGGCCACCTAATCCCACATGGTGGAGGTGAAAGGGCAGAAGTTGAGTAGGTGATTCATCGTCTCCTCTTGTAAGCCACATAGAGGGCATTTGGATGGGCCAAAAAAACCCCTTTTCAGCAGATTCTCCCAAGTTAGTATTTTCTTTTGTTGAACAAGCCAAATGAACAACTTTATTTTCATCTAGTGATGGTTCTACCAAAGGTTCTTCCATACCTGATCAGGGTTTTGGTCGTTAAACCCTGTGAATATTCTTTTAGCTTCTTTGAGGTTAAAGTTTCCTTCGGTGTTCCTTCCCCATCTTAGTTGGTCAGATAAGGAGGACACCAAAATCTTCCTTTGCTCCAAATCCCGAGCAAGATAATCTATCTGGGCCTTCAAAGGACTATATTCACTGTGGCCTAAATCCTTCCAAATTCTCCATTTACCATTGTTCCTTACCTGATCCCAGAAGTCACTTACCATAAGTAAACCTTTGTTGTTAGTATCATTTTTGAGAGCGGCTAATTCGTCCTTAAACAAATTGGGTTCCTGTTGCCAGTTATCCTCCCAAAATTGTGCCAGGTTCCCAGCTTGGATCTCCTAGAAACTATGATGTTGTACAATACCTCTATTCTCCCAAGCAAGATTCCAAATGTGGGAGCCCTTAATGCACCCTAACATTCGGATGTGATCCCTCTCCTGCCAATTTTTTGCATATTTTTGTTTCTAGAGCTTGGCCCAAGGGGTTGCCGATTCCTTGAGCCACCTCCACCAAAGTTTCTCTCCCGAAACTCTGCTGAGGGTTTCAAGGTCATGAAGCCCCAAACCACCATGGGACTTGGGTTTGTAGATCTTGTCCCAAGCTACTAAAGCCCATTTCTTTTTCTCTTCCCCTCTGCCCCATAGAAAATCCCTTTGGATGCTTTTGATCTGTTGCAGAACTCCTTTAGGAGCCGGAAGAGCTAAGAACATGAAAAAGGGAATAGCCTGCAAGACAGCCTGTGTGAGCACAAGGCATCCCGCCAAATTTAAAGCCCTACATGTCCATTTCTTGATCTTGTCCTGAAGCTTATTCATTGTCAGCTCCCACATTCCCTTGCTTAGAGGTTTGTCTGTAAGAGGCATTCCTGGGTACTTGGAAGGTAATTGGTCCCTTTGAAACCCAAGAATTCTGGCGATGTTCCTCTGGATAGCAATGTCAGTGTTAAAGAAGAAAACTTTTGATTTGTTCAGGCTTACCTCGGTGCCAGCCGCCATTGCAAAGTCGTTTAGGATTTGTTTGATTGCTCTGGCTTCCCTGACTGTGGGTATACCTTGCAGCATCGTGTCATCCACAAATTGTTGGTAAGTATTTGCCGCTCCATCCAGGGTAAGTTTGAGACCCTAGATTCTTCCTTTAGCATTTGTTGTTTTGATCACTCTGCCTAGCCCTTCCATCATAAGAACAAAGAGGAAGGGAGAGAGCGGATCCCCTTGTCTGAGACCTCTAGAGGGCATGAAGGTTCTTGAAGGAGCGCCATTAATCAAGATGGAAAAATTAACTGTGGATACTAGTGCCATAACCCATCTTATCCAGTTGTGGTCGAAGCCATAAGCTCTTAGTACTGCCCTTATATAAGACCAACTTAGCTTATCGTAAGCTTTCGTTAGGTCCAGCTGAATGATCATACCAACTTGTTTATTGCTTTTGAGAGACTGTACCACCTCATGAGCTTGGATGATGTTATTGAGAATCTGTCTTCCCTCCACATAGCCTGTTTGCTCCTCTGAGATGAGAGCTAGAAGAAGGGGCTTGAGTCTGTTGGCGATAACTTTGGAAATAATTTTATACACCACATTACATAAAGCTATGGGTCTGTAACCATCCGGAGTCATGGCTTTTTCCTGTTTTGGGATCAAAGCTATGAAGGAGGCATTAAGAGCCTTCAGAACCAATTTAGATCTTCTTGAGTCTTCCACAACCTCAAGGATATCCTACTTGACTGTTCTCCAGCAAGCTTTGAAGAAGTCCACATTGAACCCATCTGGGCCTGGAGCTTTGCCATTTTGCATTTCATTGATCACATCACTGACCTCCTCTTCCGACACTGGCCTGTTGAGATTGTGGTTGTCTTCTCTCGTAACCAGCTAAGGGATGTACTTTGTGAAATTACTAATGAATCTAGATCTATCAACCAGAGGCTCCTCTGCTATGTTGAGGAAGTGTTGAACAAGGACAGATTCTATTTCTTTGTGAGAGACGAGCTCTATCCCTTGAGGATCCTTGAGTTTTGTGATTTTGTTGTGTGCCCTGTGATCTATGGTAGATTTATGAAAGAACTTCGTGTTTCTTTCTCCCTCTCTAATCCATTGCACCCTTGATTTCTGTCTCCAAAAAATTTCCTCTTGCATGCATCTATCTTCCCATTCGTTCTGAAGAGAATCAGCTAGATTTTTCCGCTCCTCAGTGAAACCATATGTGATGATAATCTGATTGATCTCCTAGAGTTTTTGCTCAACTTCTTTTTTGTCTTTGAAAATATTACCAAACTCCTTTTTGTTCCAATCTTTAAGCCTAGATTCGATGTGTTTAAGTTTTTGCTGGAGCAAGAACATTTTAGTGCCTTGAATGTTTAGATCCTCCCTCCACCATGTGTTAATATTGCTGGTGAATTCAGGGTGAGAGAGCCATGCATTTTCAAACCTGAAAGGTCTGTTTCTAGGTGTGCCCATAAAAGTGGCTTCAAGCTATACAACCCAATGGTCCGATCCTCCAAAGGGAAGGGTAGATGCTGACATGGCAGGGCCTGACAGAAAGAGGTCCTCTGAGATGAGAAATCTATCTAGCTTAGAGGCGACTTGAGAAGCCCCTCCCCTCTTATTGTTCCATGTGAAGGTGTCATTTGAAGCTTCAGTGTCCACTAACCCCATGTTCATTATGAAGTTTTGGAAGGCAATGGAGTCTCTGCCTAGTTGTTTGATACCCCCGTTTTTCTCTGTAAGAGATCTGATCATATTGAAATCCCCTGCAACAATCCAGGGCACATCAGGGTGTCTCGCTCTTAGCTCCTCAAGGGAGGTGAGAAGCTTGAGCTTGACTTATTGCTTTTGAGGCCCATAGACGTTTATGATCATGTAACTCTCCCGATCCCCTATAGGTTGACACACCAATGAAGCATCCAGGATTCCAAATTTCTGGGGATCCCAGAGTGTAATAATCCCCCCCGCCAAGTTGTTTGCTATGACCTCTAGATACTCGTACTCGATTAACCATTTGTTATGTATTTCTCTGATCTTGTCCATCGGACATTTTGTTTCCTGAATAAAAACCATATATGGTCTTTCTTCTTTTATTCTACTGCTGAGATTTCTTTGTTTCCTTCTACTTCCTAAACCTCTAATGTTCCAAGTTGTAAGCTTCATTAAGAAAGATTTGTAAAGGAATAACTAGTGAGATCTCTCATCTTACTTGAGTTAATCATGAGTCTCCCACATTCGTTTAGTAGCTCATTCTATCTTTTTCTTCCTCTCTTCCTACCCTGGTTCTTGGGAGATTGTATCTGCACGTCCTCCACCGTTTTGACCCCCTTATGCTCCTGGCTTTCATGATTTCTTTTGACTCCAGAGCCCTTCGATTGTGATCTCCAGAGGAAGAGCTATTGAACCCTATCAAAATCCTCATTTGGCAGGGAATCCACTCCTCTGATGATACCTTGTTCCAGAAACTTCTCTAGATCTAAATTCTCCCTTTCTAGAATCTCCTGCAGTTCATGGTCCTCCTTTCCAGCCTCACTTGGGGTCATCTCATGGTCCCTACTTATCTCCATACTACTTGGCAGATCCTCCTTTTGCTGGTTGTTCTCTGTCATACCTTCCATGCTTGCATCCCTTTCCTTCTTAGTGGGAGTGATCTTCGATTCTTGGTTTGTTCCTTTGTTTTCAACTTCTTCTTCTGTGATCTTGAAACCAATTTGGCTCGGTTGTCTATCCTCATCAATCTTCTTTTGTTGCCGCTTCCCGCCTTTCCCTTTTCCCCCGACCTTGGTGAAACCCTAAGGATTTTTATCTGTGGTGATTTTGACGTTTCTTTCCATTTTATTTGTTGGGCAGTCTCTGTATAGATGCCCATGTTCATGGCATTTACGACACCTAAATGGGACATGTTCATAGTCCACCGCTTGCACCCATTCTTCGTCATATACTTCTAATATGATCGCGTCCGGAAGTGCCCCAAATAAGTCCATTTCCACACATATCCGAGTGAAGGAGGTATATTTTCCTTTCAGAGTCGCATCTAAAATCTTTATAAAATGCCCCAGTTTGTTGCCTATTGTCTTCAGAGACTCCGACAACCAATAATCCAAAGGAAGGGAGTAGAGTATAATCCATACTGGTACCGATGTGAATGTTTCGCGTTCTGGGACAAAGTTCATCATCCATGGCCGCATGTAGAGGCCTGTGGCAACGTAGAAATAAGGTCCTCCTTTGAACACTCTGTCCTTGTCCTCTAGGCTTGTGAATACCACTGTGAGGAAGCCCTTGAATCCCAGGTGGAGGTTTATTCCCCCCTTGGGTTTCAAGTGGCCCGTTATCCATACGTGCAACGCCTTCTCCGTCGGCCATATCCCCATGAATTTGCATATCACCGCATATTCCATCATGTGATCTTTGTGCACTTGTAGCGCTGGGTCGCTTAAAATGACCTGAGGAATTATGGTCGACTTGGGTTTGCAAACCCCAATTGTGCTCATGGGAGCAGTTTTCTAATTGCTACCCCTTGCCCTCTTCTCCCTACTGGCTTCCTACTGATCCCCTTCCTGTTCATGAGGTCTGTTTTTTCCCAGTTTTTCCGTGTTAATAGCCTATGTTGCCATCTCCATAGGTTTCTCAAAACGATGCTTTCCAGCGTCCTTGCTTTTGTTCACCACTATTTGACTGTAGGAGGGAGCGACACTCCCCCTACGCGTCCCACCATGGTACCCAATGATACAACCCTAACGTCAACCCTAGATCAAATTGTAGAGCTCGGTCTCCCAAGATTTGTTTTTTTCTCGTGTGACACATTTCTAGTTCAAAAATGATTTCAGAAAAAACTAGGATACTTTGGAAGAAAAATCTTATTTAAGACGAACACATTTTTGCTTTAAAAAATAGGTTGAGAAAGGAATTCTCCCAACATAAAAGAAGAAATCCACCCCACTCCTCCATCTAAACAAGAACAAAATATTCCTACGCATGAAGAAAACGCATTACTACCTAAAGGTTTTCAAAAAGAAGAGGAGCAACATTAGGAATCGACAATTAAGGAAGAGGCATTGAAGGCAGGTGTGGAAGACATTGCAAATGACAAAGTATGGATGACTTTCTTTGGATATCCTTAAAGGGAAGCTCTAGTGGGAAAACGTCTTATTGCGTTGAGAGACGCATTCTACAACCTAGTATGAGGGTGATGCACAATTTTGTCTGTGCTCAACATGGAGTTGACATGTGTCCCTTTTAAAATAAAAATAAAATAGTCTCTAAATAAAAAGCAATGTCAACTGCAATAAAAGACAAAAATGAATATAAATATTTGGTTAGTTTTAATTAAAATGATTATAAAACATCAATAATCTCATTCTCATTATGCTTGCTATATTACAACACAATTCGAAGGAGATGTGGTAAAAATATTTTACTGTCACTCTCAACCATAAATAAAAGGCATAATCTAATGTATAAACAAAATAACCTTTTTTACCATAATCCAACGATACAATTTCAAAGGAGATTGTGATTTTTCGGTGTTTAAAATACATTTTTGAATGCTTAAATGGATTCAACACCTTGTAAAACCTCCTTGGGGCATTCAAATTATACATATTAAAGAACCTAACCTCAAGTTTTTAAAAATATCTGTTGGATTTTGGTTAAAATTAACCAGAAAAAATGTCCAAAAAAAACCATTTTGTCTATTAATTAGACTATGCCTAAACAAAATATTTGGATGTTCATGTGAACATAATTCTATATCACTTTTAAAAATAAATAAAATAATTAAAAGTAAAGAAAATATTATATTTTCACTTTTGAGTGTGTGAGGAAGATAAATGATTTTTATATTTAAAAAAAAATGTTTCAATACATGACTTAAATAAATTATTTGAATATCTATGTTAATTAATCTATCTTTTTATATCTGTATGTATGAGGAGTTAAAAAAGAAAAAATTGATCGTTGATCATAATAAAAAATATTTCAATATCTAAAAAAATAATTATCAAAATAAAAATATTAAACTACTTCTTCATAAAAATAATAACAGGAGGTAGTCAATTCATTATTTCTTAATATAAATTAATATATGGCTTTGAAGAATATAATAATATTATAAAGTTAAAAGTTGGTGATAAATAAAATATTTCAATATGCAAGATTAAGTAACACTGTTGTATATTCTCTCTCCCCCCACACATATATATTTGAATGTGACAAATATGGTTCATAAATAAAATACTTATGTTGTTTATAAATAAAATATTTCAATGCTCATTTTTTATAAAATCTTTCAATGTTACATATATATTTTCTCTATGTGGTTCACAGTCTCCAAAGATTAATGGCCATTACATCCATGGAATGATTATACCAAGCATATATGCTTGAAAGGATCACTTCCTATCTGCTCAATCATAGAGCTTGACCTCGAGAGTGTTGAGAGAATTAAACTCGTGACTTCTCAATAGTAGAGGTGCTTTAATGATGGGGACTCGACCAATTGAGCTAACCCTCGGGGCTAAAATTTTTCAATGTCATATATATAAATATAAACAATTGAAAAAATAAATAAATTTGTACAGTTAAAATATTTCAAAATGGTTATTTATGGGTAAGTGTTTGCCTTTATCTGCAAAAACACACCACATGAATGGTGGAGGGGATTCATGGAATGAGATCTGTTTACTTGAGAGATTAAGGATTAAAATTGAAAGAAGAGTGACAAGTTTCTCTTTGTCTCCTCTTTCTTTCAACCATTGTCCCGAAGATGGATCCTCTTATGGATTTGAAATGTCAATAACATTCAAACATCACTATGGAGAATTTGAACTCTTTATCCGCAAAAGCACACACACAAACCTAAAATCCACCATTATTCAGAGGAGATTCATGGAATAAGGTCTGTTTACTCAAGAGATTAAGGATTAAAATTGGAAGAAGTCTCTTTGCCTCCTCTTTCTTTCGACCATTGTCTTGAAGATGGATCCTCTTATGGATTTAAAATGTTGATAATGTTCAAACATCACTATGGAGAAGCCAAGCTCTTTATTTGCAAAAACACACCACATGAACCTAAATCCACCATTATTTAGAGGGGATTCATGGAATGAGATCTGTTTACTCAAGAGATTAAGGATTAAATTCGAAAGAAGAACAACACATTTCTCTTTGCCTCCTCTTTTTTTCGACCATTGTCCAACAAATGGATCCTGTTATGGATTCGAAACACCAACAACGTTCAAACACCATTGCGGAGAATCCAAGCTCTTTATTTGCAAAAACACACCATAGAAACCTAAAATCCACCATTATTTAGAGGGGATGAATGAGATCTATTTACTCGAGAGATTAAGGATTAAAATTGAAAGAAGAGTTACTAATTTCTCTTTGCCTCCTCTTTCTTTTTACCATTGTCCTGAAGGTGGATCCTCTTATGGATTCGAAACATCAACAACGTTCAAGCACCATTGCGGAGAATATGACCTCTTTATCTACAAAAACATACCACAGAAATCTAAAAGTTCCTAGAGAGATCAACTCTCTTGAGGTGCAAACCTTTTTCAAGTTTTGCTCTCTAAAAAAAGTTTACACCTTAAAATATCTGATCCCTCTTAGTACTTGCTCAATCCATGATTAAGATAGATCTATACTAATTGTTTAAGAAGACAATGAGAAGCTATAATAAAAAATCCACATAAAATGAAAAACAACCGTAACTAAAATGAAATCCATTACAAAATTTTGAAATAATATTTTATTAAGTTAACACAACCATTAAACCCAACTCCTAATTACAAAGAAGTGATTAAAAAGTGATTAAGAAGCTATACTTCTGATTTACTTCAAGTCCAGTCCTTTCCTTTCCTGAGGAAGAAAAACTAAAAAGGACCTTGTAAAGCAATCAACATTAAAAAAAAACTACCAATTTTATCAATTTCAATCCACTTTAATGGTGTCCTTATAAAGGAATCAATGTAGACGTACTTTTGTGTCTTACCTGTAATCATTTTGTAAGGGAATAGCATAAAGGTCAATATATATTTGTTCATGTTTAAGTCAAAACCCATCCCTATGAAATTATGGTATCTTAGAAAACAGAAGGTCTATTAAAATATGTGCCACCACCGTTGGGGCCTTTTTAAGATACTAGAAGTACCATTTCCATAACAAAGTGATATCAACGGTTATGCAACGCCATGGAAAAAAAAATATAGTGAAGTATCTTTCCAAGCGATATGCATTGTGAGAATAGAGTAGTTCCAATAAAGCACAAGGGAATACATTATTGGATTAAACAAATACTGCACTAAGGGAAAGGAGACATAAGTTTGAGATTGCCTCTGATTTGGTGAGCATGCTTTTGATAGTGCCTTGGTGGAAACAGAAAACATGACATCAGATTCACCATTGCCATGAGTACTTTCAACGACGAGGGTCCACTCACCATAATGCTTTTCTTGAATACAAATGGAAGTAGATGTGCTTGCTTTCACAAGGTTATATGCTTCTATTCTCTGCCTCAGGTTGAGGGCAGAGAATTACAACTACCCATTTAAAAAATGCAAATACGGTTAATTAAATAAAAAGTGAAAGGTCACAAGATTCCAGAATAGTAAGGAGCTCATATGACCAATGAGAGAAGGTCCCCTATGTTTGATGCCAAGTTTGGGTAGCACTAATGTTGAGGCTAAACGCAAGTCTTACGTTTGATGCCAAGTTTGGGTTGCATTAATGTTAAGGCTAAACGCAAGTCTTATTCCTGTAAAATAAGATGTATATAAAATTTGTAATAATAGTTCCCTCGGGAACAAAATAGAAGCCCAGTTAATGGAAAGAGTTCCCACTGTAACACGTCTATATATATATATGTATATATATCCTTCAATTGCCTCGCTATATATTTTGCAAATGTTGTGGATTCATTCATTTTAGCTTCTTGTTCCAATCTGTGACCATTACTGACAATTGCCCGATACCACGCAATCCAGTCTCAAACAAATGCAAACTCTGATGAACTGAAGTCTATTAAGGAGCCCAATTTCGTTTTGTTCATTCAATGGGGAACGTTTCCAGCAGCCGAAGAAGACACCAACAGAATCCTCCACCTCCCCCTCCGCCCCCTCCTCCTCCTGCAGCACCGTATCAGACCCAGAATGGCCCCTACATGTTTGCAGCCAACGCCCCCTACCATGTCCCATATGCCCACGCGGATCCATATCCACCTCCCCACCATGCCTATCACTCCCACCAGCCTTATTACCACCATTACAACACCAGCGGTGGTGGCGGTTCTATGATGGGTCGCCAGAACTATCCCCCACCACAGAGTAATGGAGGTGGCGCTGGCCCCTGGTCATATAGCATGCGCCCTCTTCCTCCGCCCTGGTCAATGGCTCCTCCGCCAGCGCTCACTGCTCCCCCACCGCCCACTCAACCTCCGCCCCCTCCCTATGTGGAACATAATAAGACCACCACCATCAGGAACGATGTGAATTTGAAGAAGGAGACGCTGAGGCTGGAGCGGGACAAGGAGAACCCAGATCAGTTTTTGGTTGCTTTCACATATGATTCCATGGTTTCTGGAAGGTAGGAATTTTGTATTTATTTTTCTCACAGTTAGGTTAATCTCTGATTTATTTTTTTAGTTTTTGAATTTGGGCCGATCGTAATATCTATGAGAACTTAGAACTGATCCCAGAACTATGTATTGGGAAAATTGTTTTTGTGTCTTATTGTAAATTTATGTCTAACTACGATGCCCACATAGGACGATTTTTGTCTCTGCAAAATTGAATTATAAGTTTGCAGACTGAATTCCAGGTTTTCGTTATTAATTACATTTTCTCCCCCACTATCGATAGACATTAGAATTAGGACCGATGTTAATACGATGGATTGTGGTTATGGGGGGAGGGGTTTTATTGTAAATTTATGGTTTCCCTGATACCTACATAGGATGATTATTATCTTTGCAAAATATGGATTGTGGGTTGGCAGACTGAATTCTAGGTTTACATTATTAATTGCGTTTTCTTACCCCTGTTGATGAATGACTTAATGAGGGTCGAAATTAATACCATGGGTTGAGGTTGTGGGAGAGGGGTTTCCTTGTAAATTTGTGGTTTCTTCGATACAGACATAAGACGATTATTGTCTCTGCAAAATATGGATCGAGGGTTTGTAGATGGAGTTCTAGGTTTACATTATTAACTACATTTTCTTTCCCCCCTTGATAAACATTGGAATTACAGCCGATGTTAATACTATGGATTGTGGTTCGGTGGGAGAGGTTTTATTGTAAGTTTGTGGTGTCCTCGATAGCCACATAAGATGATTCTTCTGTTTGCAAGATATGGATTGTGGGTTTGTACACTGATTTCTAGGTTTACATTATTAACTTCGTTTCTGCCCTTTTGACAAACTTGGAATTAGTAAGGGTTGTGTGGAAGGGGTTTCGTGTAAAGGTTCTTCGATACCCATATAAGGCAGGTGCTTATCTTTGTGGTAAAGGAGTATGGAGTTTGGTTTGAGCATGAACTCTGGCTTCTCTCTCTCTCGCTTTCCTTTTTTCTTTTGTGTCATGTCCAATATACTGTAGGGTTGATCTCCATTCTAAGTTACAGATTTGAGGTGTGAAGTTTTTTGGTTTTAGTCTTTAGAGAATGCCCAGTTAGGGCTGATCTTTTTATTTGCAACTGTGGAATATAGCTTGCAGACATAATTTTGGGTTTGCAGTCTTTAGTTATTGGTTTTAACTTTTTTTTGATATTCATGAAGATTTAGGAATGATCATAATACAATGGATTTGTTTCAAAAAAGTTTTGTTCTTTATTAAGGTATGCATGTAGAAATAGGGGTGATCTGGTGTTTTAGCAATATACTGAAATAGGGCTGATACACGTGTTGAGACATGGATATGGGTTTGCAGAGTGAAATACAGATTCTCTTCCCCTCTAGGATACATAAATGCTTTCAATTTATGTATTATGCTTTGTGTTTTTGATTCTGGAATACAGTGTTGAGCTTTTCTCTGAATTTTTGGGTATGATTTCCTATTTATCTGTTTTCTTCTGATACTGTAGGCGTGGTCCATTTTCTTGCTGTTATCCCACGAAGAAATGGGATATTCATATGTCCTCACCAGCTCCCTGTCCCCTTTTCTCCTTATGGTACCCATGAAGGAATTGGAGTGGTATTTGTGATTGCATGGTACCTAAATATGGTTGGATGTTTCTAGTGTACCCAGGTCCCAAACATGGTTGATCCTCATGTATTTCCATTGTTACCCAGCTATGGTTGATTGGATTTTGTTATGGTTGATGCTTGTGTTTTGCAATGATGAAACATTAATATTATTTGCATTCTAAAGCTAGGATTTTGATTGTCTGTGTTTGTTCTGTGACACTCCCCTTTTTATGAGGAAAACCTTGTGGATCTCCCCATTTTCCCCGGAATATTTGAATGGAGGGTGCTTCAACCACCAGCCACAATAGTGGCTGATAACCCTGAGGGACCTGACTGGATTTGAACCTGACCTATGGCCTTCCTGTTGGCAACGTGCCTTGGATGGATGGTTCGACTGATTGAGCTAACCTTTAGGGCTGCTTGTTCTGTGATACTGTGAACAGATAATTCTCCTTTCATTCAGTGATAACTAATAGATTCACTGATTTTTTTGGTGTGGATACTTGTGCAGTTGCATGTGATCTGAATGTTGGATTATAGATTGATGGGATTTAAATTTTATTTTGGGTTTGCCAATTTATGGTTTTTTTTAGAATGCCATATAGGGTCTATCTTTATGTTTGCCATATGGAATGAGGTTTTGTGAAATTTGTTGAGTTTAAATTCTAATTTGACATTTGCAGTTCTTTTGCAACACATGATTAATATGGGTTGATATGTTCTTTTATGTTTGGTGAGCTCGGTTTCAAGCTGTTTAAATGATTGATTGGGGAAGCTAAAATTGAAGACATTATGTGGAAATAGGAGTGAAGAATAAATGTGAAAGTGAAACAGAAAATCTGAATGGTGAAAACTGAAACTGAACAGTGAGAAAGCTGAAAATCTGAATAGTAAAGAAACTTAACTTCAAATTTCAGATTCATCGATTGACAATGATACCATAGTGAGACTTGAAAATTATTCATCAAGATTCAAAATGTTTAACCAACTACACTAAAAAATTGCTCAGTAGAAAAAAGGTGGACCGGGAAGCAATAATTGAAGCCATGATGTAGAAATTGACTGAAGAATTAATCTGAAAGTGAAACAGATAATTTGAATTATGAAAATCTGAAGGGTGAAGCTGAAACTGAACGCTGATGGTTAAGCCCCAAGGGTTAGCTAAATTGGTGGAGTTCTTGTTACTAAAGCACCTCGCTTATGGGAGGTCACCAGGTAAATTCTTCTCGACGCCTTTGGGGTTAGGCTCTGCTAATAGGCTGGCAGAAAGTGATCTCTTTGGGTGGATCTGACTGGATGTTTCCTTGGAGAAAAAACTGAACAAGGATAAAGTCAGAAACCTTAGTAGTGAAGAATGAAGTTTTAAACTGAGGGGTTCTGCCCTTTCGATAACTAATGCTAGCCACCACTTCCCTGCAAGAAAACCATTACGCTAAGCCCTAAATTTTTCTTATGAGAGATGTTGAGGGTGTTTGCACAAATGTAATATGCCTAACAGTTATGCCCTGGGGTATCTTGCTGGGCACATGCATTTCCTTCTATTTTCTGCCTTTTAAAGTAACTGAGATTTTTATATTTTATTTTATATTTATTTTTTAAACAAATTCATTTTGGATGCCCTCTACTTCAGGAGCTGTTCCTTGATTTCTGAAAAGTCTGCTGGGGATGTCCCACATAGGTTGGGGTGTGTCCTTATCAGATGGGTGATGTATCAGACCCTATTTTCAGGATGGGATATGTGCCCCCATCACTGGGGTGCATCCCCTATGGCGGGCAATGTCCCTGTAGAAATTTTGGTGCAGTTTTGAAATTTCACCTCACACCGAAGGTTTCCTGGTTCCAAACCCTATGAATATTCAGCCTTAATGCTAATCTGAAATATAAATTATAGCAGCTAACAGCAGATAATATTTCAATCCACTTCAACCTCAATCCACAAAGTGTAAGGATACCAAACATATGCCAACAAGTTTCAGTCCTTAGGGCACACTTTCCAAGCATAAAATCAGATGATTCAGATCTAAATCACTGCAATTAATCCAGATTAACAACAGTGAATCTGCCTTATTATCTTCTAAAGTTCTATATTAATGTTAAATAACTTAACAATTTCAACCTTCTCAAATTAGCATGAAAAACTAGTGCGAGGAATGACCAAACCAGAAGATAATGAATGCTGAAAATCTAATATGCAATAGAGACAATTTTGGACAGCTGAAAACTTCATGTGTATAAAGATGTACATGTATATACTGTAGCTTGACCCCAAAACTAGTGCGAGGAATGACCCAAACCAGAAGATAATGAATGCTGAAAATCAAATATGCAATAGAGACAGCTTGGGACAGCTGAAAACTACATGTGTATAAAGATGAAGTACATGTATATACTGTAGCTTGATCCCAAGGTTAGTACAAGCCTCTAGCTCTCCAAAACCCTAGCTAGGGAAAATCATGAAAAAACTGAGCTCCACGAAAGATCCTCCGCAAATTAGTATCACTCTTGCATTATTCCTTGGTGCCAAGCAAGATGTCTCTTCACTTTTCTTCAACTCAGGTACCGTTAGGGGCTTTAAGCCCTTCAAGGCTTGAACCTGGATCTTTTGCTTGGCAACACTTGAATCAACAGCTAGAACACATCTATATTTTATATATATATATATTCAATGATACAAATTTATTTTTAAACTATATAATTTATGTAAAATTTATTTTTAAAACTATATAATTTTAAATAGATATTTCATTATATAATGTTAACTTGTATAAAATAACATATATACTAATTAGATATAAAATATTTTATAGCATATATAATATAATATTTTATATATAAATTTAGTGACTTTAGAATATGACATAAGATATAACATTGCGAGTTAAACTTTATTTTTATAAATACTAAAATTGGTAAGGCGGAGATAATAGAAGTTGAGATTTATGACATTAAAATTTAAAACTTGCCGTTGTATTTGAGAAGCCACCTGGAATATGTAGAGAACTGTATGATTATGATTATGTAGACCTTGGTATGTAAGTATTCCCATGAAGGTGTGTTGTTCTTTCCATTATTTCCACAAAGGTGCACATATATTCCCGTGATGGCGTTTTGGCACATGTTGCAGCGTGAGAACTGTTAATTATGCAGACTGTGGTATGCTAGTATTTCCTCTAAGGTGGATTGTTCATTCCGGTTTTCGATGAATCCATGGATCTTGGCATAGTCGCAACGAGTAATATGTGGTAGTGGACTGGTTCAACAAGATGGCTTTATTGATTTCTTGCAAGTAGATCATCATTGGCCAAGAGGCAATGATGCTATTTCTCCAGAACGCATGGGATGCATTTTGAGCTTCTAGAGTCTATAATCTTAGATAGAGACGGTAGCCATTTTTGGAAAGCAAAATCAATGCATTCCTTTTCACCCCCAAATGAATGGGTAGACACAGATTGTTAATAGGACCCTTGTTCATTTGTTTAGGGGATTTAACTATGACCGTAAGACTTGAGATAAAAATCTAACATATATTCAACATTGCTGTATCAAGCTGTTTGTCGTTTGAGCAACAAGTCACTATTTGAGACTTGTTTGAAATTTTTTCCTTGAACCCCATTTGATATTTCTTTCCCAAGGTTATTGAAGACAAGTCTAATGCACGTGGCAGTGAACAACAAAAACCCTTCAAGTTTATGGTGTGGATTCAACATATTCACAGGTTAGTGGAAGAGGAACTATAAATGGTTCAACAAAGGTATATAGATTGACGTGAGCAACACAGTTTCTTATAAATTCAGTGTGGGGGGGCACTATGGTTGCAGCTAAGTAAGAAATGGCTATAGGGTCAACAAAAGATGCTTAAGCCCATTAGGCACGCTCCTTTAAAAATTGTGTTGTAGGTGAATGAGAATGCTTTTCGTTTGGATTTGCTGCCATACATGGGTACTTATTATATCATTAATGCATACAATTTAGAGCTATGTAAGCTTCTTATGCTTGATGAGGATGAAGAGGCGTTGGCAGAATTGCATTCATTTGAAGACTTAGTGCTAGAAGCTTAGGTTGAGCTGGATGAAGACACCATTCTGCAACAAAAACTTTTGGAGACTAGTAGAAGTAATCAAGTGTTGTTGCAAGTTGGTTTTTAAAGTTCAAGATTCTTCAAAGGCTATGTGGTACACGATTGAAGAGGTTAAGTTTCTTCACCTACTTCAAAATTGATTAAGTTTCTGGCGACCAAAACTCTTCCAAAGGGAGAGGTCAGATTTGAAATCAGATTGGAATTTGGGCTGTAAGGCCAAATGGTTAAGTATGTGGTAAAATGTTTATATGTGCTTCTATAGGAAAATGTGCGAAGTCCTCTCACAGACATCCCCCAAAAGGGAGAGGTGTGATTCAAAAATAGATTGTAATTTCAGTTAAGGCAAAATAAGCAAAATTGGCTAAGTATGTTGAAGTATGACCAAGTGTTTCTGTAGGAAAATGTCGAAAGTGGAAATCATTGACAAGTCATGCATGCATTTTAAGTTGGTGTGAGGCTAGGGGAGCCACACATATGATTTGAGGTCATGTCATTTGGGTTAGTGGGCTTGATCCCATTTTATGTATTTGTGAATGTAGCAATCTAGATCCAACTTTTGTCCCTTTTAAGGTTCTTGATGAAGTCTTTTTTATAAAGTGATGCAGAGGAGTACTTCCCCATTTGGATATAAATGCGAGACTTGTTATCACAAAGCTCTCCATCTGTGTGAAGGGGGAGTTACATCCTACATTCCACTATAATCCTTAATACTTATCTAGATGGTGGTACCCATCTTGGGGAGTAGATCCATCTAGGAGAAAAGAGACTTACATCCTCTTGCATCACTTGTATTCTTTATTTAGAATCTTAGATGATGGGACCCATTTGGGGAATGAGATCCATTTGGGTGGAGGGAAGCGAGTTACATCCCTCGCATCCTCTTTATTCAGTGGTGGGATTTGTTAGCACTCCAGGAAACTCTCCTAGGTTGTAGATTAGAGATGCCTGGTAACATATAATCTTCAATATTGTTCTCATAACTATTGGAATGGATGATGGTTTGGTTCAAGTTAGATGACCATTTTAGCTCTAGTCCCACTCAAGACATGCATGAACGCCCTCAACAACACAAGGCTTTAGACCACTAATGTTCAATAGTTTGTAGATTTAATGGATAGATGGAGAATATTGATAGTACCAGCAAATTACATACATGAACATATATGAATGGCTGGCTACAGGCAGCAAATGAGCTCACTGACTATACTGGCAGATGCATATATAATAACACATATAAATGGCTAGCTACAGGCAGCAAAGAAGCTTGCAAATTTAATATATCAAAGCAGAGATAAGATGACAGTTATCTGGCCTTAAACACAAAGAAAACTTGAACAAATTGTTCAAGTGCAAGCATAGGACAACAAAGAGAATGGGTGTTAAACATATTATGGCAAAAGAAGCTTGTATTACTAAAGAATGCAGATGAGAAGCTTGAATGAACAGAGGAGGAATAATCTCCAAAAGTTGAACCCCTATTACATCTTACTTTAAACTATTTATAACCTGTTTACAATGCTCCCGAGCTCTAAGAGGTTCGGGGTCTTAATTTGCCTGATATGCATTGTTAATTGATTTGATGCCCTGAAGACAAGCATGGCTTGGAGGTTTTTCCTCCTTTTGATAGAGGAATAATAGCTTTCAGATATTTTGGCTGCTTGTTGCGCTGTCTGGGAGTTCTCCTGTGCCAGAGAGGCTCCATGATGTTTGTTAGTGTGGCTGTTGCGTTGTTGGGGCTCTTGAACTTTCTGTTTCGGGCTGGAGCGTGCTGTGGCCCTTCTCTTTTCCCTTTCCGGGCTCTCTTTCTCGACAAACTGTATCCTAGGCGCTGTTATATGGCAAAATAGGTCTTGGGGCCTTTGTGTTTCCCTTTAAACTGCAAACCGTGACTGTTTTGGTTATAAACAGCGAAACGCTGCAACACTCCTAATTCCCGTCCATCACTGTGTATTTTGGACTTCAAAAAGTCCTAAAATATGGTTTAGTTATCCATCAGGTCTGCCTTGTCTCCATCGCAAGTCGCATTCAGCCTGGCTTGTGTATTTCCTTTATATAACGAGATATGCGAAAACACTGCAAAATGCATAAAAAATGCTTTGGGCAGACTTCAAATTTCATATATTCCACTTCCTGGATCCTTTCGGGTCCGGGCTTTATTGCTATCAGCACTGGCCAAAGGTTCCATCGTATTTCATTTAAATAATGAAAACATACAAAAACTTAAAAAATGGGCCTTCCGCGGACTTGAAAATATATCCATTTTGCTTCCCGAAACCCTTTCAGGTTCTAGTTTTATCACATTGCAAATACGTATGTGCATAAGCCCCGCTCGTGATATATTGCTGATGCGATACAACGATGTGATCCGATCGCAATCGTTGATCGCTCAATGGCCGGGCCGATGCCTCTCGCCGATGCGACCCGCTGATCCGATCATCGGTGATCGTTGATCGGCGGTGTCGTGCGCCTGCCTTATGTCTGTCCCCTCTGCTTGGCTGATTGCGATTAGCTGCCTAGATCTGGGCCGTTGATCGGCTAGATCTAACGACGGCCGTTCCTTCTCTGTTTAAGCCTGCGCTTGCGGGTTTTTCACTGTTTTCATTTGGTTTTTCGCCTCCCGATAGTGATTTCAGTCCTTCCAAGGGCTTTCCTCCCTTGCTCATTTCGATCGATGGATGATTTTTGTGCATTTTTGAAGACTAAGGGAGTGCCTTGGAGTATATATGGATCCCTTGGGATGACTTTTAAGCAAATTTGAAGATTTTTAAGACATGTATGGACCCAATTCTGGGCCTTTTGTCAGCGAAGCTAACAGGATCCATCGAAGGGAGGAGATTTGTTGGGGTGGAGGGAAGGCTCAAATAATTCCATCCTCGTCCACATCCCTCTACCTTTATCCAAGGAGCGGGATCTAGTGCATGAGAGAAACTCATCTACGAGGTAATATGACAGAGGTTTGGTCGATGAGGTAGATCAATGCATCCCAGGTGTGTCAGTGCCAGCCTTGCTAGCAAACAAGAAAAAAAAGAAAATACAAGGACCCCAAAGAGGTAGTGTGACATGCATCAGGATAGTGAGGCAGCTGATGTGTTGGCAACCACATAGGCATTGTGTTATTTGGCACATGCGAAGCTGTAAGCTTGGATCATTTCAAAGAAAACACGGGGACAACAAAGAGATGGTTCAACAACTTTCTTGGGTGGTAACTACCAAGCTCATTGATGAAACAATTAGGGGAAAAAGAGGGGCAGTTGGATGAAAGGGCAGAGAGGAATCGACTGGAAGCTAGGAGGAACAGCAATGAGTTCATAAAAATGGATCTGCAAACGGATTGGATAGAGAGAGGGCTTATGTATAGAAAGGCTCCAAGGCCAACTATGGTCAAATGTGAATGCTATCATAAGGTTTCTGCAAGTCAGCAAATCTTGACAGGAGCTTAAAGGGGCAGCTTCTTGAAAGATGTTTAATTATTGCAGACTTAATGACAATCTGGAATTTATTCCCCATTTATTACAGATTTAATGGCTTAATGACAAGGATTTTTCTAGTTAAGAACTCTTTCTCGGCATTGTGTAAATAGTTGTGTTTGATCTGTGATTTCTGTTTATGCTTGATTTTGCTGAATAATTTTAGGAATGAATGGCATATGTTTCCTTTTTTCCCCAGGGAAAACAAAGGGAAAACCTCTGGCATTTGTATTCCATGGGTGGTGCACAGTGTGAACCTGTCAGGTGCTGATTACAGCATCTGACCTGGTAGGGATGTTGAGTTAGACATGCAACAGAGGCAGCCAGCTCAGGGGATTGATTCGAAGACTTCCTCCATGAAGCCCGAGGCACTTATCCACTTGTTCTAGCCCACTGGACTTGAAAAAATGTTTTGAACATCTTGTACCCTCTCAAAGCACTTAAGCAAGAATGAGATTACTGGTGCCTCGCTAACCCCATGAATTTGCATGTTGGGCAAAAATTTTAAAAGTTAGATTTGAACCTAGACAGTGAGGATAACAGCTTCTCTTCGTAATCACTCAAGCTGAATCATATTGAGAGGACTGCATGCACACATACATGCACCTTGGAAGGATGTAAGAATTTTAAGAATTTTGACTTGCTCACGGAATTACTGTTAAGATCTTACCTTCAATCTTCACCTTTCTTGTCTTGCATCTTTGTAGAAAGATCTGAAGCAAAGTTGCCAGATCTGGTTTGGCTGAAGGGTCAAAGTTGATCTGGGACTTGGCAAAGACTCAGGACTCAGGACTCATCCCAGAAAAGCCTAGGCAAGTACAAAATATAAAACTTACACAAATATATTGTTGAAATTTGATATGAAAGTTTACACTGTATATGATGTGAAATTAATCTGTTTGGATGTCTGTAATTTTATTATGAAGTACACAATGCATAAAGAATGCCATGAACCATGGTATGAAGCAACAATGAGAAAATGATAATTATAATTCTTATGAGCCATATCTGAGAAATGTCAAATCTGAAAATGATGGAGGACCAGTTGATATTTTCGAAATATATCAGGATTGAGGGCCAGCTGAATGCCCTTCTCCTGCTCAGAATATTGGATCTGAAAATGAGTTATTTCAACTCAGAAAATGATCTGGGAAACTTAACAAAAATGGTGCCCTAGCAATGAAAAACTTGGTTGTGAAGAAACCAACGCTGAAAATATGCTTAGTGTACTATACCTGTTCTTGCTGGTGAAAAATCAGGTCTGAAAGTGTGCTCTAGCTGCCATAGCAGTGACAAGATGAAGCTTGATTCTTTGAAAATCAGATCATAAAGTTTTGCCTTAACAGCTAGCTGCTGAAAATCAGCCTGAGAAGTCCGAATTTGTGCCCTAGCTCCTCAAATTAGTTCAACAAAAATCACAAAATGTGCCTGAGATGCTATTGCTGTTGAAAATCTGCAGTATTTAGTTTACCCTGAAAATAGCAGAGGTATGTTGTAGTTGTGTCCTAGCTGCTTGTTGGAGTTTGGTCTCACCAATCAAAAATCCCTTCACAAAAACAGAAAAAGAGCTGAAATGGACAACTTTGGCATTCTACTGGAGAGTGTCCAGTTGACAGTGGTCTGTCAATGTTACTTGGGAGCGAGAGCGAAAGCGGGGAGCGAGAGCGACATTTTCAGAAGCCCCCGGTTTGGGAGTGAATCCCGGAGCGATTTTTTAAAAATAAATATATTTTTTTATATATTTTTAATTTTTGATACATATATGTCAACAAAAACATGTAGAATG
>APFE031358281.1:87400-104841 GCA_000404065.3 Pinus taeda
ACAATATCATGCAACAAAAGGTTCAATGTGTGAACCAAACATCCAGACCAAAATATATTGGGGTATTTGTCCTCAATAATTGCTCCCGCTACCCTACAATTAGCAGCATTATCAGTGATGACTTGGATGACATTGTATGGCTCAATACGGTCAATTGTTTCAAATAATACTTCTGCAATGTTGATGGCGGTCTTGAACTTGTCCGAGTAATCATGTGCAGTTAGAAAGATTGGACCATTAACAGACACAACAAGAACACTTATCAATGGCTTGCCTTTTACATTTGTCCATCCATCAGATACAATGGACACTCCATGCTCAGTCCAAGAACTTGTCATTCTATTCAAAGAATGTGATATTTTTTCTTTTTCATTATCAAGGCCAACGATTCTTGCCTTGTCATACCCAGGGCTCTTGTATCCTTTAGGGGCATCATTTATGGCAGAAACCATTTCGTGCCAATAAGGTGAGCGAAGAACATTGAATGGTATCCCACATGCATAGAGAAACATGTAAAACTTTAAATCCACATCATTCCTACACCCCTCATCAAGGAAATCTGATATGGTTCTACGCCTTAAAGCTGATGACCCTGTGCCTCCATATCCACTGCCTTGGGAGGATGCTAAAGGAGTTCTTTGTGCTTGTGATTGTGAGCTTGGTTCAAAGGAACCCCTTGATTTTTTTGATTTGTATTGGGCTTCCTCCTCTTCCCTTATGTATTTGGCTCTATCCGCTGCTGACAGCGCTGGACAAGTTTTGATTCCTATTTGTTTGTCTCTATCCCATGGCCTTTTCCCGTAGAGGTGTTTTCTGGCACGGGTGTATGAACCTGTGTAATCATTGTTGCAATGGGGGCAATGAAATTTAGTGGTTCCACCCCCTCTCCCTGCTTGAGGCCTGTTAACATATTTCCACAATGGGGTTTGGTCTTGTTTAGTTTTTTGAGAGTCATGTTCACCCTCCTCCAGTGCCTTCTTACTGGGGTTTTCATCAAATCCACTTTCTCCAGCTTCTTCATCCCCGTCTTCATTTTGGCCCCTCCGTTTCCTACTCTCCAGCACCATAATAACCATAAAAGGGACCAAGAAGAGGAAAATGCCAAGAAATATAGCCAGGTCCATGATGTTTGATATTTGTAGGTTTTTGAATCTGCAAATTAATTTAATTTATTTAGATTAATAAATCTAATTTAGGTTCATGATTTTTTTACTAAATATAGTTAATAAACTAAATAAACTAAATTAAACTAACTAAATTACTACCTAACTAAATTAAACTAACTAAACTAACTAAATTACTAGTTACTTACCTCTTTGCAGGCTTGCTCCTTGCTCCTCGCTTCTCCTCGCTCCTTTGCTCTTGCTCTCATTCAAGTGATAATGAAAATTTTTTTGCCCCATTGTGTTTTTAAAACATAATTTTTTTTTAAATTTGATTTTTTTTTGGCGTCCGCATTTTTGTTTGTTTGTTGTTACTTCTTCTTCTTCATATCTTTCTATATTTGTTTTTCTTTGTTTGTTTTCTATTCTTTGTTGTTTTTCTGTGTTTCTTCATTGGTTTTTGTTGTTTGTGTTATTCTATTTGTTTTATTTTCTTTTGTTTGTTTGTTTGTTTGTTTGTTTCCGGATCACTCCCGTCGTCGACCGATCGTCCTGGAGCGAAAATACAGCTTGGGAGTGATTGGGAGCGATCGCCCCTGATCACTCCCGAGCTGTAATTTCGCTCCGGGAACACGCTCTCCGATATCGTCTCGATTTTGGTAGGGGAGTAGAAATGTTTTAATCGGGAGAGCGCTCCCGCCGGAACGCGATTGGGAGCGGGTTCGAAGGGGGGGGAGCGCTCCCCTCAACTCTGGGTCTGTGGGTCAGAACACATATGTCTTGGCTTGACCTGGCTTTGAGGTCATGTGTGTCTGAGTGCCAGCTGTGGTTTGAATTTTTGAATGACTTTAATCATTGGATAGAGGATCAATGGTAAATCTCTAGATACCAAGTTTGTTACCTTCCGTGGAAGAGATGAAGGTATTTCACCTCTTGGAAATTGAAGCTCCATTAAAACTTCCAAAATAGAAAAGTTCCTTGACTTGTAAACCCTTGATCAAGGGTTTATAAAATACCTCGATTAAGGGATTTTATAGGCTTTTGATCAAGGTCCTATTTTACTTGAAACATCGATTATTGTTTTAGATTCTCAATCAAGGTTTTAAGCTTTCAATTAAGGTTTAAAATATTGTTTGAGGGCTTAAAACCTAGTTTGAGATTTTTCATTTCTAGGGGGTTTGTGGAGACCATTTTCACTTTCCCCTCTTGCTAAAATAGTAAAAAGAGAGATATGGCTTCATGGATTCATCCTTCTTTGTTAGGAGAAAGTTTAGGGCAAAAGATCAACCAAGACTTGATTAGGACCTTATTGTTAGTATGCTAGACTATTTGAATATTTCAAAGTGTTGAAGACTTGGATGAAAACCTCAATCACAAATAAGTGGAATGAAACTTCCTTATTGTAGAATTTTTTAATGGAAAGCTTATATTTGATTTCCTAAGTTGCCTAGCACATCCAAAAGGGTAACGTGTCATGAATTTGATAGATACAGATTTGTAAAGACACATGACCTCAGCGTCTCCTACGATTTGTAGATGTGTAAGTGATGTTGTTGTTGTTTTTGATGACAATGACACGGAGGAGGACTATTGATAGTCACAAGCTATGAGATTCTTCTATATATCTATGGTTCTAGTATATACCCTATTTTGTATGTGCCATGGGCATTCATACCCATTGTTATAAGAACCGAACTGGTGATCGAACCAAAAAACCTTGTGGACCGGGAACCGGTAAAAAAACTAGACCAAAAAACTGGTTGATTAAAAACACAAAATATTCAAATTTAAAAAAACACACACAAACAAACACATAGATATATTTATAAATGTGTGTGTGTATGTGTGCATCCATATGAATCCAAACCATTTATACACAAATAAGCAAAAGTTCTCATTTATATAGCATGTAAGGGTGCACATAACCAAAATAGCATTTAGTGCAATCCACACTTGAACCGAAAATACATCAACAAATAGGCTCTAGATGGCCTCTAGCATCCAAAAAAAATCATGCTACAACAAATACCTACATATTATCAAAATCATTGCCTATATTGGGATCTTCGTCATCAATATAACCCTCTAAGCATTAGAATAAGATAGAAAAAACATAGCATGTCAAGTCAAGATTTTGTTTGAGTGATGGGTACATTTATAGTAGAGTCATGATAGATGAGTTCGACAGCGAATGCCACTGACATCAAGGTACATAGAGGGATTGGTGCTCTTTATTAAATACTAGTTCCTTACCCTTATAGATGACAAAGTCCAATGGAAACGTTGGAATCCCCGCAATTTTGAAGTCTGAAAAGTTGTTAAGTCTGCTGGATTTTGAGTGAAATCTAAAATTCTACTTTCTTCATATGAAATCCAATGAGATTGGAACCACTCTCAAACATCCTGTGTCATTTCGTGGTAATGTTCAAAATTTAAGTAAAAGGATGGAATGTTGAAATTAGCGATAAAAGTGATTCCTTGATTTGTGCCTTAATTCAAGGAGTCAAAGTCGAGTTCCTTTTTGTGCATGGTCGAGTTTTTAAAATTTAGGAGTTCCCCTAAAAATTGGAGTGCATGAGGCAGTTAACTGATGTGTTGAAATTGGAAGTCAAGTTCTTGATTTTCTAGTGCGAGTTAAATTGGGAACTGAAAGCTTAAGTGGAGTTAGCCTCCTAAATTTTAGGATGAACTAGTTAACAAGTTGTGTTAACTGTTATTAATTAGAAAGGCACTAGTTCGACTTTCCAAACATGGAACTCACTAATTTTAACCATTCAAATTGCCTTTTAAAGGAGGAACGAAGGCACAAGTTTAATCATTGTTTTGGTGAGCACGAGTTGGTGAGACCAAACAATAGGAAGCACAAGGTTGTGCATGGAGCTTGTGAGAGAAGGCGAACAAGCCTAGGAAAGGCTTGTTGGAATTAGAAAAGGACGAATTCCTTGGGTAAGGAAGCAGAGATCAAAATTTTTGCATAGGTTTCAAGCTTAGATTAAGTAGGGAAAACAAATTTGTTTTCTGATTGAAACCGTTGTATTGTAAGAGATATGATGCTCAATTTTCTTCAATAAATTCTCAATAATCAAGTAGAGGGTTTTTCCAGTTGGGTTCCTTTTAAAAATTGTGATGTTCAATTGTGTGATTGTGCTTTTATTTTTGTCCCTAATTCCATTGAAAATCGAGTGGATAAATTCTATGATTGTAAGAAAAGAAAATATTTTTCAAATTGTTCTTATCAGCAGATCCAAATTTCATGGATTGTCTACATAGTATCAAAGCCTGGAGCAGAATAAAATAACACATCCAAGTGCAACGATTCATAGAAAACATCATCTGAAATAGGCCACAAATTAGAAGGAGCCCTAATCAAAGATAAGGACTTTTTTGTGTCTTCTTGTGACTCGTTTGGGGTTGAGTTTGATTGGGAGTGCAAGTCGTGAGCTAGAGAAGCAAGTTTGGGCTGGTTTTGTGCAAGTTTTTGATCCTATTCTCTGTGACCAAGGTGTTCAAGGTTTTGTGTTTTTACAGGAGGGACCGAGCCCTAGTTTAGCACTGGTCTGTGCTCAAAAAAGTGTTGCAACAACAGTGCATGTAGGGTTGGTAATTGCACAGGAAGGGAGGAGTCTTGGAAGGGAGACAACAAGGCATTCTGAGTAGGTTGAAGCCGAGTTGGAGGGTTGTAGCAGTTGCTATAGGAAATCCTAACCAGGGCCAAGAGCCACAAAAAATATTACACAGGCTGAGAAGGAGCAAAGCAGTTAGAGTGGATATTGCTCAGGTTGTATAGTTTGTTTGGCATCTTAAGAGCAGTGAGGAGGTATGCTAGTAGTTTTCAAAAGGAGGCCTAAGTGCAGACTAGAGAAGGACGTTTGGTATGCTAGGAGAGGCAGTTTTAGAGGCCCTAAGTACAGTTCTTGTGAAGGTCTACAAGATTGTTAGTGAGTAAGTTTTTAGAGAGCTCTCAGGGGAAGCAGTACGACTTACCAAGGGTTGAGAATAGATCACTATCTAGAAGGAGCATCGAACTTCATAGCTTGGAAAGGGAGGATCATGATAGTGCTGGAAGATAATGGGGTGGGAGAGTATGTCAAGCAGGCGATAGTACCACCTCAAAACCCCCAACAATTGGCCCAATATAATATGAATGATATCGAGGCAAAGAGGATCATTCTAGAAGGGGTCAAAGATCATATAGTGCCTCACATCCATGAGAAGAAGATATCGTATGAGATGTACGATACATTCTTGAAGTTGTATCAAAGTACCAGTGATACCAGTAGGCTTGCTCTTAAGGAGAAGTTAAGGAGTATTCAGATGAGCAAGGATGAGCCCATTGTCCTACATTTGTCAAGGTTCACTTAGGTATGAGATGAACTAGGTTACTTGGACTGCACAAGTCGTGGAAAGGGTTCCAATTTGCTGTTAGTGGGAGAGAGAACTTCCCAAAGTGGGAATGGTTTTGGATTGACTGCATACAGGAAGAGATCCAAAGAGGAACCATAGAAGGGAGATCAATTATGATTGACAGAGGATGAGGAGAACTGTGCCCTGGCAGGTAAGGGTAGCAAGGCTAACGACAAGAAGGGCCAAGGAGAGGCTGGGTCTAATGAGAAGGAAAAAAAGAAAGATCTAAGTAAGATAAAGTGCTTCCATTGCCATGAGTTTGGACAATATGCTTTTAAGTGTCTTGGTAAGAAGTGGGGGGCCGGGAAGGATCATGCTACTGCATCAACAAAGGTAGATGACTTTTCTGCCCAGTTCGAGAAGGATTTCTCGTTGATAGCTTGCATGGAAAGCTTAGTAGATAGCAATATGTGGTATATTGATTCAGGAGCTTCCTTCCACATGACCGGGAACAGGAAGAGTTTTAGCCACCTTAAGGAGAAGGACATGCAACTGCTGTTTGAGCTAGGAGATGATGGTCAATATGTAGCTAGAGGAGTTGGTACTGTTAGCATTCAGAGGGAGTCATGTAATTCCCTTCATCTCAAGATGTTCTTTATGTTACACGATTGAGGTAAGATCTTGTTCCGATAGCCACCCTTGAGGATAAGAGATATGATATCATCTTCAACAGTGGTAAGGCTTACCTCCAACACTTAGCTTCTGGATGTAAGAAGCACATAGGTGTGAGGGTGAAGAATCTCTACAAGTTACAGGTAGAGACAGGTGCAACCTTGAGCAACAAGGCAGGTAGTGCAAAGATTAGAGAAGTGATGGTTGAGCGAGAGCAGGATAGGGATCTCAAGATGGAGCCTCAGCTAGTATCTTAGCTTTAGGTTAAGCTAGTTGGAAGTTGGGCTAACCAATAGGATGATGATGATGAGGAGTAGAGCTCACAAAGTATGGTGGGAAAGCATAGGTCTTCAAAGTAGGTTCTGCAGAAGAAAGAAGGGAAGCCTTCTAGTTCAGAGGGAGCAACTGCAATAGCGGAGAACTTGGTAGTGTTGGGGACAAATCTAGGTGGACGAGGTTCTTCCAGGAACACCTTCCTCGCTAAGAGGGAGTGTTGAAATTAGCGAGAAAAGTGATTCCTTGTTTTGTGCCTTAATTCAAGGAGTCAAAGTCAAGTTCCTTTTTGTGCATGGTTGAGTTCCTAAAATTTAGGAGTTTCCCTAAAAATTAGGATTGCATGAGGCAGTCAACTGATGTGTTGAAATCGGAAGTCGAGTTCTTGATTTTCTAGTGAGTTAAATTTGGAATGAAAGCTTAAGTGGGGTTAGCCTCCTAAATTTTAGGAGGTATTAGTTAACAAATTGTGTTAACTAGAAAAGCACCAGTTTGACTTTCCAAACATAGAACTCACTAATTTTAACCATTCGAATTGCCTTTAAAAGGAGGAATGAAGGCACAAATTTAATCATTGTTTTGATGAACACGAGTTGGTGAGACCAAACAATAGGAAGCATAAGTTTGTGCATGGAGCTTGTGAGAGAAGGTGAACAAGCCTAGGAAAGGCTTGTTGGAATTGGAGAAGGACGAATTCCTTGGGTAAGGAGGCATAAATCAAAATTCTTGCATAGGTTTCAAGCTTAGATTAAGCAGGGAAAACAAGGTTGTTTTAGATTGAGACAGTAGTATTGTAAGAGATCTGATACTCAATTTTCTTCAATAAATTCTCAATAATCAAGTAGAGGGTTTTCGTAGTTGGGTTCCCTATAAAAATTGTGCCGTTCAATTGTGTGACTGTGCTTTTATTTCTGTTCCTAATTCCGCTGCAAACTGAGTAGAGAAATTTTGTGTTTGTAAGAAAAGAAAGTGTTTTTCATATTGTTCTTATCAACATATCAAAATTTTGTGGATTTTCTTCATGGAAATGAAAAATTAAGGAGAATGTCACTTTTACTTTAAGAATTTAACATTACCATAAATCACATGGCAATAATAGGACCATAGGCTTGAATATTAGGTTGGCCCAGGGGAGAATTAGAAGTGGGCCAAACAAATGGAAAAATAAAAAAATAAAATAAGGCAAACTTTTAAATTGATTCGGGAAGTTACAAACCGCATGGAACCGTTCCCGAACCGGCTAGTTCTGTTACAGAATTCGCCGGTTCGGTACTGAACTGGCCTATTCCAGTTTAGAGGCTCGGTTCAGACCGATTTTGGGCCAAAAACGGGCAAACTGGCTGGTTCCACCAGTTGTGGTTTGGTTCTGATAACATTGTTCCCACCTAAAGTATTAGTGACTTAGTATCTATATAATACATTTTGATTTTGATGTCTTAAAGGGAAAACTGTAGACTAGGGTTCTAATTTCTTGTGTGTTTGTCATTTGATCATCATTGAATTTGTATCATCATCATGTAAATGTTTTAGTTTCTAAATTCTATTTCTTTTGAATTTTTATGTTTATATTTCATTTTTGTATGTGTAATTCACTTATATATATATATGATGTGTCCTCAGTGTCTTGTTTTTGAGGTTGTCATGTCTCATGTTGGACACTTGTATTTTTCATGCCCTCCATATCCTGTGTCATTGTGTTAGGTGACTTAGGTGAATTTGTAATTCTCTAATTTGTTATATATATATATATATATTTGTTTGTTTGTTTATATATATTTAGTTATAATGTGTCATCGTGTTAGGTGACTTAGATAATTTATTATTTTTTGTTATGAAATATTTTGTTGTGGAATGAAATAATATTCATGTGATGCTTACAAATTATGGGATACTCCTAGTCATACAAAGCTCGATATGTAATATCTATTAAATGGCTTTTAATATTGATTTGGAGGCTAAACCTATGGATTTCATATAAAGATTCCTCATGGTATATATCTTTTACACATATGTGGAAGTTGTAAAGTCTGTAGTGAGGAGCGGTTGGAAACTTAGAATATGTTTATGCTATGGTCCACTACTTAGGACAAGCTACTTTTTCCTTAGTTAAGCATAATGGTGAAATATAACTATCCATCTTTACATTGTAATGTGGAAAAGCATATTAATACAAGTAAACATACAAATTCTATGTGGGGAGTTATTATCCTCTCTTGCTCAAGGAATAAGAGGGGGACTAATGGGACAAGGGGTGTGGCAACAATAAAGGGAAAGTCGACTATGGGAGGTGTGTCATCCTCCAAGTCCATCCATGAGATAGGTGGAACATTAAGTGTCATCCTTTCAACTCCATGCAAATGTAAGGTGGTGCTTTTACCATTGCCATGTGTAGTTCAGATTTGAACACCTATCCTTCTAATTCATGTGTTTTCTCTATCCATATATATCTTGGAGATGTTGAGGGGTTCCTCCTACTTTTGTGGCACCTATATGCTGGTGAAACTTCGTGTTGGTTATGGACTAAAAAGAGAGATATTGTTGGTTGCTGGTACTGCATGACAACACTCGACTAGTGGTCAATGTTGACTTACATCTATATTGCAAAGTGATTGGGATAAGATATAAATGAATAAGATTGATGACAACACTCGAATGGTGGTCTATGTTGACTTACATCTATATTGCAAAGTGATTGGCATAAGATATAAATGAATAAGATTGATGAGTGCTCATCTCTCCTAAATATGATTCCTATGGTGGGGTCAAAATTTGAGAAACCAATTTTCAAACATAACACAACCCTTCTTTATCTCTTGAATCTATCTCCATATATCACAAATCATCAAGTTCACTTGTCTTTATGGGTCTCAATCCTCGAGGAGTTAGATTATTGTTGGCAATGAGTAAATTCCTTAATTTAACAAAGATTGTCTTGAGATTTGAAACCTTACTAAACTTTTAGCTCAACTTGGGAATCTTCTTGGCCACATTCTTGGCTGTGGTCGAAACCTTCAACAGAGCAAGACTTTCATACTTTTTGAAGGAGAATTGGGATTTTCCATGAAGTGATGCCCTTATAGATAGTCAAAAACTTGAAAAATCTAGAAGTTTCCTGAGCTTATTGGTTCAAGAGAAAAACAGGCATTAGACTTTATGCTATAATGCAATGCATTTCATGGTGTGGTCAATCAGTTAGTTTTCATGGCTTGGTTCGTCTGTGATACATCTGATGGAAATGAGTGGCGTTTCAGTCCGTCTCATGATTCACTCAATCCGAAGAAATGGATGAAATTATTCCTTCAAGATATCCTCTGTCCATTCTTCCCAATGTGATGCGAAATCCTGTCTAACGCAAAGAGATGGGCAAGTGCATCATCATTTCTGTGATCTGATATGCATCGCTATGCTTCACCATTGCATAGAACAACTTCTGGCTTGTGAGGTTGTGGCTCAGGGAATACTTCAGCCATAGGAAAAACAAGGAAAGACGAGCCTTTTCCCTCTTCTATCCTGCCCCCTCTCTGTTGAGCCCCATTTAATGGAACTGTTTATACCTGTTTTTAATCAGAAGGCATTTGACTGTAGAATGGTCAAGCTAATGTGAGTACTCGTAGTGTGGGATTGCCCATGCTTGGTTCAGTGTTGGTATTGGGTAGTGTTAGTCAGAAATTGCACCAGAATGGTTTGCAGGGGATATGCCATTTTCTTTTTGATTAGCTTGGACTTGCAATAATGTTTCGGGAAAATCACCGAGACAGTAAGCTCGTTGGTTGTCCTTACCATTGTCATCTAGTGCAACTTGGGTGTGGTGTCCACAATGGATGCCTTCGACAGTCGTGTTCATGTTAGCCATTTGCACATCGAGATTTTGAGCAAGTTAAGTGTTGTTTCACAATTTTGTGTAACAATGATTTTTAGGCTGTTAAGTAGGTATATAGATTTGTAAAATGCTGTCTAATTTGTTAATTAAGCTCTTCAAGGAATTGGTAGCAAAATGTCAAAGGTTTTGCTGTTAAATGCTTATGTAAGCTTTCCCAAATTTGGTTGTAAGGAGGTTGGTTGGGTACCACATTGGCTAAGGAGGTATTAAATCTTTAATATCAGATCCGATTTATTTATACCTGAACAATTATTTTATACCTAGAAATTATTTACTCAAAATCTGATAACTGCTGGAAAATAAATTCACTGGTATTTTGGGTCAATGCCAGTCAATATTTATTGTGGGTCAAATACTCCTAATTTATTATTTTGTTTTTGTAGTTAGTGATGTTTTCCTTTTTAGGTAGTCTTTGTTCTCATATAGAGTGATTTATCTTGGGCCATAAGTTCATAAGCAAATCTACTTCCCTTGAAAGATTCATCTCTCTTAATTGATCTATTTCTTGGAAGTGCTGTTGATTCCCATGTGGCTTGTTCAGATGGTTTCTTAGACCATTATATTAGATATTATTGGCTCTGATTTGATTTTGTTTGTAAATTCCTTGTTTCTTTGGTCCAAAACTCTTAGTGGGTCACGTGTTTCTTTATTCTTGATCCGTTTCTTCGACATTTAGCAGTTTTATAATACACTGTGATAGTTGGATGAGATGTTTTTTTAACAAACTTACATTGAAGATTCTATGCATATAAATATCTGTTGGGAGCTGTATTTTGTAGGCGACTTCATTTTTATCTTCCAGATGGTGAAATGGCCATAATATCCCAGAAATTTTTGTATGGATAATAGGCTAATTGGTTGACTCATAGGTATACATTATCTATTATTTCAAATGATCTTTGGTGCCCTTTGATTTTTTGTTGTTGTTGGTTAAATAAAAGCCTTTATATTGCACCCAAGGTTTCCCCTGGAAATAAAAAACAAAAGCAAGCGTCCTCTTCATCCCAGAGGCTTAATGTCTAACATTATCGGATCTGTGGGGTGGAGGAGCTGGATCTGTGGATCGCCAGATAGGAAACTGATTTGGATGCAGATTTGCCGAGCTCCCCTCCATGGCAAAGTTGGTCTGTAAGTGTTTTGAAATTCTGGTTCTCTGTAATCAAACTCATATTATTAAAAATCTGCTTCATGGCAAAGATATCTGTACATGTAACTAGTGCTGTGTAATCAGACTATTAAATTTGTTTGGCCCTGACACTCTGTGTTATTAAATTGGTGTATCCAGTTCATGTTATAAATGAATGCTTACTGAATAGCTTTGCCCCTGATCCTTTATGTTATAAGGGTCTCAGTTCTTCCAGTAGATTTAGCCCTTCAAGACTTTTTCCTCTTATTTGCTGGGAATAACAGAAAGCATCCCGAAATGGAACAGAGTTGATTGACTTTTCAATCAAGTTCTGTGATTCCTCTCCTCGAATTGGGAAAATTAGTCATTAATTGACCTTTTGAAAGCTAGCTGCACATTGCTGCCCACCTTCTCTTCTGATCTGAAAACACCAGCTTGGAGAGTAAGGGCTTGTTTTGAAAGCTCATCTGCCTTGGTTGTTAGCTCTTTATAAACATCATGAAGGGAAATTTTATGATTTTTTCTTTTAACATTCTAATTCTTTACATTATTGGGTAGAGAGACAAATTTTGCAAATTATTGTTACCATTTGCTAAATTGATAACAAGCTTGGAGTCTCCCAGATTTTGGAGTTGTTCAAGGCCTTTACAAAAACTGTCCTAAGTAATAGTCAGAGAGCATACAACTCTGCTCTATTATCTGTGCCTTTCCCCACACACTGATTTGAAGCTGATGCTATGATTTTCTTTAATATACAAAACACCTCCACCCTCACACATCTCTGGATCCCCTTGATGCACTTTGTTAAAATATCCCCAAGCATTGGTTTTATTTATCGCTCAGTTTATAGAATCCTTGTAGTCTTTACATTGCCTGGTTTCTTCAAAAGCATGTCTTATTTGGTAACCAATCTGAATGGCATCATCTCTTTGTTCTAAAAGGTGATCTCGTTCTGTTGAAAGGCACTTTTTACAGTCCAGTATGAGAGAGATATGTGATTCCTTCCATTCTAAACATGGGGTTGACATGTAGCATTTTAAGGATATTAATAACCATTTTTTTTTTTCAATCTCAGGCATAAATAAAATATTTCAATGTCCAACGTAAGTAAAATAATTTTATATCAACTTTGTACATAAAAAATTTCTTATTATCTTTGATTGGTGCTTTCATTTCTTATTATCTTTGATTGGTGCTTTCTACTTCCCACTATGAAGAAAATTTGTAATTTCTTCAATACTTAATATTGAGTTGACATTTGACATCTAAAAAGTTAACAAAAAATATTCAGTAAGGGTCAAATAAAATATTTCAATGTCCATGTTAAGTAAAATATTCCAATAACATATATATATATATATAAAATTGTACATAAAAAAATTCTTATTATCTCTGATTGGTGCTTTCAACTCCCCACTATGAAGAAAATTTGTAATTCCTTCAATACTTAATATTGAGTTGACATGTGACATCTAAAAAATTACCAAAAAAATATTCAGTAAGGGTCAAATAAAATATTTCAATGTCCATTTTAAGTAAAATGTACCAGTAACTTATATATATATAAGAAATTATTTGTCAATTGGGTTTAGCTTGGGTGATTGGGAGAAATGTTATCCTCTCCAATCGGGTGATTGGGAGAAATTCTTGCATGTGACATGTTGAGCTCATAATGAAGATTTTTTGTAATGGCTTTGAGCCTTGTTGTTTGAGTAGTCCAAAGACCGAAACATGTATAATCTTCATATGGAATATAAAGATATTTCTCATGGAAAAATATAAGAAATTATTTACCCCGTGATCTCACATTAGCGAGGTGCTTTTAGCAATGGGAACTCGACCAATTGAGCTAACCCTCGGGGCTAGAAAAGTTGAGGAAATGTTTGCAACATTGAGATATTTGATCCCTCTCAGTGCATTATAGATTTGGATTTAAGATGGATCTACATTGGTTTCTAGTCAACTAAAGGGCCTACAACTAATCATGGTAAGGTCTTGAGTTTTTCCACCACCTGGTATTTTATCCAATTCTCCAAACAAATAACAAAGGAACTCCTTGAGAAATTCCTTTTCCATCTGTCAATTTTAAAACCTCCTTCCAAACCTCCCTAGTAAAGGATAGGAGTTTATAAAGTATTTCATCGTATTTTTTGCAAAGGATGCATCTACCTGGCCCTTGCCAATGTCTTTTCTTGCAAATATCTCATGTTAGAACCCTGTTTGGTAGTGCTACCAAGAGAAATAATCTTGTTTCGTGGGTGGTTTTTATTTTCCAAATAGGCTTCCACTGCTCACCACCTGGTATTTTATCCAATTCTCCAAACAAATAACAAAGGAACTCCTTGAGAAATTCCTTTTCCATCTGTCAATTTTAAAACCTCCTTCCAAACCTCCCTAGTAAAGGATAGGAGTTTATAAAGTATTTCATCGTATTTTTTGCAAAGGATGCATCTACCTGGCCCTTGCCAATGTCTTTTCTTGCAAATATCTCATGTTAGAACCCTGTTTGGTAGTGCTACCAAGAGAAATAATCTTGTTTTGTGGGTGGTTTTATTTTCCAAATAGGCTTCCACTGCTCAACTCCATTCTCCTTGTATCTCTTCCCAACAGCTGGCCTGGTAGCCTAATTGTGTCGTGTCTTTCCGAAGAAGTATTCTTTGACCATATCATGTCATCATTTTCCACTCTAGCCCTTATTGCACTCTGTTGTAGTTTGTGCAGAAATTCTGTTTCCTCTCCTTACAGACTTAAGCTATATGCCCCTTTCCACCCTTGATTCCAAATTGCTTGAGATTCTGGGTTGGCTACCTCTGTGAGATAGTGGATACCCTGTAGCTTTAAAGAGTTGATTAGAGGTCGCAGATAGCCTATAATTTCCATCATGCCCAACTCATGGGTCCTCTCCTATCCTCATTCTATCTCTTTTTCCCACTCTATGCCACCAACCAATTCCGAAGCAAAGGGTAACCTTTTACTAAATCTCTCTATAATGGAGGTCCCCTTTATTGAATTAATTGGATGCCAATCCATTCTTCTAATTATAGAGGATCATTATACTTCTGAAGCACCACTTTCTTCCATATAATCCTTCATGTTTTAACAACCTTCTCAAACTCTGTCCTGCCCATGCCCAAAAGAGTGTGTGTTATTCAAATCCTTTCGGTTTGTTTCTTTATGTTTTACTAAGTTGCTCTATTTAACCAAAGGATACTTTCTCTCTTCCTTCTCAGTCCATAAGAAATTAAAGCATTTTTTTTCATGATTTTTCCCAGCATACCTATTGATATATATGCTAGAGAATGCTACTAGACTAGGATTGCTTCCAAGACTGATTTTACCAGAGTCAGTCTTCCTCCTCTTGGCAGCCCATCTATACACTAATTATCGACTATTTCTATTTTTTTTCATATAACTAATTCCAATTTTTGAACCTGTATGAGTTTCAGCATAAAACCTAAATACTTGACCCATTGTGGAAAAAAGATACATTGAAAGGAAGAGTTTGTACTGTTCTTTCTTGCTCAGAATTTACCTCATCCCCGTCGCTCTATAATATATATAAGTATAAAATTTATTCTTAGTTTTCTGCTTTTCTCACAATGCCAAGATCAAACAAGATAACATCGTCAACAAATCATATATGGGACAAATAAAGGGATCTGCTCACTCTAATCCTTTTTTATGGTTCCTTCCCTCTTAAATTTTATTACAGCCCTGCTTAAACCTTCAAGGACTAGTAGAAAGAGGAAAGGTGACAAAGGGCATCGCTGCCTTAGCCCTCTAGCTGGAAAAAGGAATCTGGATACTGATTCATTAATCAATATTGCATAAAAAACTGATAGCCCATTATCCATTTTACTGCTTGAAGGCTCTTTCTAGTATGAATTAGCGTCAACCTTAGGAATACATGTTAATTAATGCTTAATTGTCAATTGCTTTTTTAATATACATTTTTAGTCAACACAAGTAAACGAACACTTTTTGCTTGGAATGTGAATCTATGATATGAAGCAAATATGTCTCACAAGATCATGACAACTCTCTTTCTACAAAGTTGCCATCATTGGGGGTATCTGTTTTGCTAAAGACACCCAGGAATTGCATTGGTTCCAACCATAATAATATGTCGGGGAGCTGGTCCATGTGGGTTGAACATGTCTCTGGGAAGTTGATTCTTGGTGGGGTGAACAGCAATGCCCTGCTTTACCAACTAGTTCAACCCTTGTTGACAATTAGGGCTAATTAATGCATAATTGTGGTTGTTCAGAATCAATTACTGCATAGTTAGGGCTAGTTAGATTTAATTAGGGTAAATTAAGGTTAATTAAGACTAATTAGGGTTAATAAAAATTAATTATGGTTAATTTTTGCATAATTAGGCCTAATAAAATTAATTCCGTCCAATTAATTCATAATTAGGGTTAATGAGGGATCGACGTTATTAGAACTAGAACGAGAATTGGCCAGGGGTTAGACTAAGATTGGACTGGAAGCCACTGAAAAGTACGGTTGAAGACTAGTGAACTTTTTTGGACTTATTTGAAAAGATGGGACTTTCACTTAAGTTTTTGATATTTTTTTTTCACATGATGGTGCATTGGGTGGGACTTAGTTTTTTGAGTGCCAAATTGGCAATTGGTTGGATGCTTTTTTTTGTGAAATGGTGCTGACTATAGCTGGTTTCAGTTCAGTCTGGTGGTTCTGATAATATTGTTAGGGATATTTAGGGTCTTGTAGGATTAATTTGGTTAATCAAAGCTAAACAGGATTAATTCATGCATAATTAAGGTTAAATAGGGTGTTTAAGGTTAATTCAGGTAAATTAAGGTTAGATGGGTTTATTCAGATCTGTTAGGTTTGCTTATTATTAAATAGGTTTTAGTTGGGTGAAGTAACTTTAATTAGGGATGACATCGCATAATTAGGATTAATTACTGTTAATTAGTGTTTATTAAGTTTAATGAAGATTATTTACTGTGTATCACAGTTATATTACATATAATTTAAGGCTAACTAGAGGGTTTATTAAAGTTCTGTTGGGGTTAAATCAGAGTAAATACTGGTTATTTAAGGTCAATCATGGCCAAGTAAGGTTAAAATATATTATATAATAATACAAGTTGATTAGGGGTAAATAGGGCTTATCAAGATTATATTTCAGTGTGTCTCAGGTCTAAAAGTTAAAAATGTCCTCACCTTGAAACAACTTAAGAGGCCTTGTAATGCCACTTTACAATGCAATCACAGCCATGCTAGCACAATATAGGTTAGTTTATGGACCCAGCTGCCTGCAATCATCTTCCCTACATATTTCAACTTGTAACACCCTCACTGACTAATTTGCAAACATAAGCATGCTTTTTTATTAAGCTATATTCACCTATAGAAAGGACGAAGTTGGTGTAAGTACTTAAATATTAATAGTCCCAAGGGTTAGCTCAAGTGCACATGAGCCGGATGTGAGATCTCTTCCCCAAAGTTGGGGAGGTCACGAGTTTGACTCTCTTGATACCCATAAGGGAAAGTTGCTTGAAACTTCGGTATTGATGGTTTACCTTGTTTGCCACTCATTGGCGATGGTGAGACTCAACAACCTCAAGTAATGACTGAACAACCTCAAGTTGTAGTGCACATAAACCAAGCTTTCTGCTCGGTTTTCATTGAGTTAGTTTCTTTTCACATTATGTATGTAGCTGTAGGTGCTCCAACACCTCTCTGCAGAAGAAGTATTTACAACCTGTGAAAGAACTTTTTTTGCCAATTTTGGCATAAGTCCCTGGCCGCCATATGTTTCCCGCCATGTGAGAGTATCAAATCTATCTCTGTCGTCCATTGCATGGAAGTTACCATACAAACCAGTGCCACTGAAGTATCTGCTTATTTCAAGGCGCACAACTGCACATTCCTCCCTGTCAGGGACCAACTTTTCTGATGCTTCCAAATATCCTCTAGTTACCTCTGGATCTAAATGGGGTTTGGTCCTAACCCCACCCCCTGCTGCAGGTTGGCCCAACCAAGATGTAGAGTAGTATTTTGGCGTAAG
>APFE031358281.1:107246-123645 GCA_000404065.3 Pinus taeda
GGGGGGGGGGAGCGCTCCCCCGCAACTCTGGTATGTCATTATATAATTCAATTATGAATTCAAATTTTATGTGGATCAAAGTATTTACTAGTACTATTAGTCTATTTATGTTTTCATTATTGAATATGAACTTGAATTATATATATATATATATACCCCGTTGTCCCCTTTGCACCCTCGAAATTTCCCTAAAATTTGAGGGTAGTCCCACACGGCCCCCCTGTGCGTCTCCCCGTACCAGAGTCTTGGTGGAACATTGATATATATATATAGATGAAATATAACATAAAAGACTAAGGGTGTACGACGGACGACAACTTATGAATAGGGTGCATGGTGGAATGCAGTCAAGACTAGGGTTGAGCGCTCTGCCTACAGCCTTCGTATCAGGATTATAGAGGGTGGATGATGGACAACAGTCAAGACTGGGGGTTGAGGGGGGCTGTGAACAGTTGATGCGTCACGCGTAGGGGCTTAGAACAGTGCTGAAGCCTGAGGCCCAAGGGTAGACACAGTGGCTCGTGCGTCACAGGTTACAAAGTTTAGAGGGAGGCAAGCAAAGCTGTGGAGGAAATCACGATGGAGAAAAATGCCACATAGCAGTCACGTTGGAGTGGATATTCACACGCTTGATGGGTCCCTGTTTTTAAAATTTTATTTGGGGAAGTCAAATTCTAATTCACCTAAGCTGAGACTTATTCTTGTCCATCAAATTTGATTTTTGGTTTGGGTTTGACAGTGGTTCTATCTGATTTGGTTTGGGTTCAACATGGTTCAATTTGATTAGGTTTGGGTTTGAGGTTTGCCAAACCTCAATGAACTTTAAATTTTTGTTCAGGTTCACTGAATTCCAAACCTGAAGGTTCAGGCTCGGCAAACCCTATGACTTAGATTAGAATGTGTTTAATACCATATCAATGTTATTGGATCTAGCTGGTTGGGACTGGTTTTTGAACCAGACCGGTTGGTTTGTTTGGTCTTGAACTAGCTGGTTCGTGTTGGTTCTGATTTGGATCAGCCCTCATCCGGTCCTCCAGCTGGTTCTTACCATTTCTGCAAATTGTTTTTCTGGTCTGGTTCCAGTCAGGACCTGCCCTGACCCTCAGCTGGTTCTGGTTCTCGTTCTGGTTTTGATAGCATTTGTCTTTTTTGGTCATGAGACCTTAGAATCCAAGTTTAATAATGTTTATAAGGAGGTGAGAACATAGGACAGATATCACATTGTTTTGAAGTTGCTTGTGTGAAACTCATTTTAAATGCCAGGTTTGGGTTTGGGTTGCATTCTCAAGTTGTCTCTGATTACCACAAATAGATAAGTGAGACACATTGAATCACACTGTTACCATAAATAGATAAAGTCAGAACCACCTCGATACAGGTATGGGGCCTCAACACACCTTCATGCATACATGTATCAAAAAAATATTCAAGGGATTCATGCAAAATAGTTTCACATTGCAGTAAGTGCAATAATGCCACTGTTGTGATGATGTTTATGGATTCCAGACCAGTGAGAGGGTGGAAGATCTTCAATTAAATATTGAGTGGAAAAATGATACTGCCATGAACCTTGGCACTAAACTGAAAAATCTCTTTAACAGAAAGGGTTTGGGCAATATGGACCCAACCCACATTAATAATAAACACATTAGTTAGAAGAAATATACAGATTTGAGGTCATATTTGTTGTAAAATGGTGGATGCATAAAGAAGGTTGTTATTCCATGACAAGCGTGTAACAATCCTTCCAATTTCTTGCATCTGTGCATCATTTCAGAAATCGACAAGCATCATTCAACCATCAAGAATAAATGCTTGCTTACAAACATCTACAATCTGTCCTGATATTTCCACTTTCTTATGAGTTTTAAGGAGGTTGATGTTTTCAGTATTCTCTGAGTTTTTCAGATCCATGCTTATTCTAGCAAAAGTTTTTTTTTTTTTCTTTTCTAATTTCCAATATTTTCCCCAACATTTCTAATAAGTTTTATTTTTGGTCCCTTGGGAATACAATACCTGAAATGTTATTTGCAACATTGCTTCAAATATCTTCAGATTGATGAGCATAATTTAACTGTCAAGAACAAGTGCCTGCATTCTTCTGAAAGGAATGTTTGCTGTTTTCTATTCTTATGTTATGTCCTTGCATTAACACCCATAGTCACACAAGCTTTTTTTAAAGCACATAAAGCCTTTCTCACCTGCATTCAATAGAAATCAAGCCTTATTGCTAGAGAAGAGTGGCCTTCCATTACAGTAATCAACTTTCAAAAACATGCACGTTGAGAGCCATTGCAAAATGTGTGTTTCACATCTTACCTATGTCTGTAGAATTTATCACTATCATATTGCGAGCTTCTTGATTGGGGTCTTTGTTCGCTATTTTAACTGGTTGGATGTGAATGTTTGGTGCCTTTGGCCTCCTAACAAAATCTACTTGGAAAGCAAAAATTTAAGATCCCACCCCCCCCATGGAAAAAATTGGTTAGGTGGAGTGGCAGGGAAACAATAGTGGTGGAAGGACCCTATGAAGAGCCCACCAGCTGAACCACAACCAGAGAGAGAAACATTCAATTAAGGCACTGATTAACTCCAATGATTAGGGCATTGATGATTGAACTCTGAAGTTTAAAGTAAGGGAGCATGAATTCCATTAAATCTCGGCACTTATGGAGACCTACCAGATAGACTGCGGCCAGAGATGAAAATGTTTGATTAAGGCATTGATTGACTGAAGTAATCAAGTCATAAATGATTAACACGTGGATTTTAATTGAAAGGAACATGATTTGCCTTAAATCTCAGCTATGAATTCATGATATTGACAAAAGAATATACCATCCAAAGCAATCAATTCTCAAACTCATTCTCAAAAGTTATGATAGGGATCCAATAGGAGGTTGACATCCTATCACTCTATTGATTGTTGTCTAAAATGTGATAAGCAAGGTCCTCAGATGAAGGCTGGAAGAGGATCCTGCCAGCGAGGTTCTAGAGCAGAACAGATTGAATTTGTCAGTGAGAGATTCATCCTGGCTTCCTGGGAGGCAATTGAATGGACCAAGGAATTAGGGAAGAAAGCCTTCTGTTGAAGAGTGATTTTGACAAAGCCAGCAGAATTTTATTCTTGAAGTGTTGGATTGGCTAGGTTTTGGTCTGAGATTTAGATCTGCTGTCAAGATACTATTTTCCAGAGCTTCAGCTAAAGTTCAAGGCTTCAGATTCCAAGGTTGTTGTGTAGGTCTGCTGCTTTATAAGATTGGAGCATCTGACCGATTTGGTCATTTGTTGTGGGTTGCATAATTGAGGGTCAAATTAAAGATCACTTGTCTCCTGAGTGGCAACAGACATTGAGATGCTTAATGTGTGCTGGTGATTCTGCACTTAATGACATCTGCTGTCAAATTTATCTTTTCCAAGGATTCAGTTAAGTTTGAGTCAGTGGCCAACCTTTATCTTCAATTTAGATTTAGAAACTGAATTGTCGGGGTTGTTCTCTAGGCCTGGTAGGTTGGTAATTAATTTGATTGCAATAGATGCCTTTGGCAATTATAGGTTGCCAGAGTCGAGGGTCAAATTAATGGCATTTGGTTCCTTGGGTGGTCATGAGAAATTTAGTGCACATTTTCCTGATGATTCTTCCTTATCCATTGGTTTTTCATATCATTCTGTGTCAGACACTTTGTATAGCCTCTGGTGTGAGTAAGTAATCATGAGACATAAGCTTTAGCTTTTGGATTGTTTGATCAGATGTGATTCTGGATTCTGAAAATGTATCCCAGAAGGTAACAGTTTTATCTTGGGATTCCTTTTGGAGATAATATATTCACAAAGGACATGTGTGAATAGGTGGTACTGGTTAAATTAAAGGGAATATTGGAATTGGGATAAGAGGAACATCTCTTTAGCTGGGTCAGCTTACTGTCCTCTCTGGGATTTTGGCAACGGGTCACGTATATTATTCATCATGTTGGTTCTTCAATGGCTCAACTTATTACAACTTGGAAAAGATTCTCTATTGTTATGTATGGGGCAAACTGGGTGGTAAGAGAGTTTTCCATGGGGGTTGTGTACTATGGAGAGAAAAATAGGTGGTCTAGAGCTGCTAGATATTATATACAAGTCTTAGTATTGGCAGCTAAATGGATTGTTAGGGCCATCAATGCTGATGTTGCCTGGCAGGTCTGAAACCAGCATTGTGGCTTTGTAATGCCCTTAAGTTCACTACTGTGTCTTATTTGTGGATATCAGAAAGTGAGCTGTAAACTGTCATTCAGTGTTCTAAAAAGGATTTAGTAGAATACTTTTTAATGCCTTTTTGGAGCTTATTTATTCAAATTTGTGCCTAATAGTTGTTACTTAAGAAGCACATTTTGTCTTGGAAAGGAAGGAGCCCAAATGGCGATGCTTGCACTCCTAGATTGGGTGGTAAGGGGAAGCACTACTCTCCGAGGACCTTATCTTTATACGTTGTATTGGTGTTTTAGTACCTTTTCCAATAGAAAATGAAAATTTAACTACATCAAGTCTAAGAGGAGAAAGACTTCTGAGTTATTGTTATCTGGAGAATAGTTAGATACCTTGTGCAAAAGCACTAATTTATTCAAGGTTGGAGTAGATTAAACCATTAATACTTGATATTTTCACCTCAAATTAAAGAAAGCGTGTGCATGGGAAAACATCCATGTAAATTATTCCTTGGGTTCCATACTAATATTCTGTGTAGCAACATATATGGTAAAGGGATAAACACATGAATCTTAATTAGGTATGGCTGGTTGAATTTACATTCTTGTACTAACAATATGGTTATTGGAATGGTGGTATATTTCTTTATGACTCTGGATTGTTTGATATTTTTTGCAGTATAAGCATTTTCTTCTTTGCAAAAGAAGGTACTAACTGCAGCTTGACGGCATTAAAGCAAGATATATTTACACCGATTAAGGTACCATTTGAAAAAGGGCTTGGTCAGCCGTTTTGTCAGCCTCCAGGAACAGGTATTGATCTGTCTTTCTTGGAGGACGCTGAGCTAAGTAAAGAGGGACCAGATGAAATGTTTCCTCTTGTGATTAGGGCAGAAGCATGTATGACATGCGAAACAACTGATGCTTCGTATGATGAACAGATTGGTAATCCATTACCTAAATCAGTAAATGCTCAAATCACACAGGCTGTACTTGAAAAGAAGGATAATGGAGAATATCGGGTCAAAGTTGTTAAACAGATACTGTGGATTGATGGCGTTCGATATGAGTTGCAGGAAATTTATGGCATTGGAAGTTCTGCAGGGACCGACTTTGATGCAAATGATCCAGGAAAAGAGTGTGTTATCTGCATGTCAGAACCAAGAGACACCACGGTGTTGCCATGTCGGCATATGGTATGATTGCTGTGCTTACCATGTCACCTTTGTTTGGTCATTTCTTGGTTTCCGTTGACTTTCTACTGTTATGCAAGTGTTAACCTACCGTCCTTTCTTTCAGTGTATGTGCAGTGAATGTGCAAAACTTCTCCGGTTGCAGACAAATCGTTGCCCTATTTGTCGCCGACCAGTAGAGCGACTCATGGAGATAAAGCTTAATAAGACTGAAGAATGAGAGAATGGAATATTTGAGGAAGTACCTTGCTCCATAAGAAAAAATAAGATGCTTCAACGTCAGAGTCTTTCCTGGTTTGGCAGCGTGCCAAATTGTAAACAAGCCTTTCAGAATCTATAGATATAAATGTTTACTGATTTTATTCTTTGTTGTAAATATTACACACAAATTTGCAATTCGATTTTTGAAATGCGTTTAAGATTCATGGATGTACAATACTCATTCCTTGACTTTTATCAGGAAAACTTCTTTCATTTTCTACTATGATAAGCTAGCATGATTCTAGCTTGCAGTGTATGCTGTCTGCGTTCACATTTGTTATTATGCAGCGCACAAAAGTCCTTGATGTAAAGTATTTGCGAACAGATTTCCAAATCTCCGTTTCTTAATGATTTCATTTGAGCTTTAAGTGATATATCGTGTACACTGGCTTCAATGACGTTTAGTTAGAAACGTGTGTACTTTTATTTTTTATTTTTTATGTTCATATGTGATTGGACAAGTCATGATTTTATGTTATTGTGGGTTCAAATTGATTACCATGGATGGCAGAGCTTTCCAATAACTGCACAGTCAAGCATAAAAGTTGGATGTAAGATACGAAGATGGCATAGCTATGATGAAAATCTGTCAGAAAATTATAACGAAGATCTAACATACAGAAAGAGGAGACATGATTTCGAAGGATTTGTAACGTTGTCTGGTATTTGTTTAATGAACTTTCATATTTACACAGAACAAGAATCTCCCGGAATAGTCATTGGACAAAGAATCAAGGAACTTAGGAATCAGTGGACAACCGCAAATCTATATTGGAAGTGGGTTTGCACCTGTTTTGCATGGATGAAGTAGTGAACATTATGAACTGGAGAAAGTATGTTGAATGTGAAATATGTACAATTCAATTCTTGAAGATTTCTACCAGGGGCCAGCATATCTTGGAGGCAATTAAATGATACAAAGTTGTCGATGATAGCTTTCAGGCAATGTAATTTTGCTTTTGGTAGCGTGGCATTGGTTCCACAAGCAAACTGATCCTCTGGGTGGAAATCTGATCTGTGCGATAGTTATTAGTCATAGATGGTGTTATACTACTGCAAAGTGTGTTGAGTCCTGATTTGTTTTAATATGCAAGTGGGATGTGATTCATTTTTCTCTTTGTATTATTTTTAATTTTTTGCGCATTATCATTTAAATGATAAGACGATCTTGTATTCTCAGTACTGTTGAGGCTTATAATGCTTAACCTTCTTGTACCATTGTCGTCTAGCTGAGTCAAAAGGATTTAAACCATGTGATAGTGATAGCGTCAGTGGATACCATTTTCCTGTAACATAAAACTTTGTGTCGGATTTTCCCTTTTCAGCCATGGTTGGAAAGTGGTCGTTGTTTTTATTGGATTGTATTGTTAGTATGGATATTTTGTTTCGTAAACGGTCTTTACTTTTCTGACATTGGTTGAAAGATGATGAATGCTGGAATTGGATAAGTTTTATTACCATAAAATACTCTTGGAAAACAGTGTTTCTTCCCAAAATTTATTGTAAAAATAATATCCAAGTGAGAACACGATATCAGTGGGCGTGTAAACATCTGCCCGTTTTTGGTTTCAGTGCATAAGGATACTTGTGATTGTATAGAGCATTCTTTGTCAGTGTTAATGCAGCTGTCAGTAAAGTGCAAGTTGCAGCCATCTTTTATGCTACTTCAATGTTGTAACCAAATTTCAACATTCTAATATGGAATCTTCTACAGATATTGTCAAATAAGGAACAGTGATCCGGGCATGAAATTGTAAATTTGGTTTTAAATATCTACATTTCAGGAGGTTGAGGTTGGAAGAATCAATTTCTCTAATTTTCATTTTTTTCTCATTCCACACATTCACAATGAATTGTCAAGACCTCAAAACGACATGTTTTATATAGTGAAATAACTTGTGGATTAGTAAATAAGTCGTGGATGAAGAGTAACATTTTTCTTTGGATGTTTCCTAAATGAACCTGGAAAATCAACATTTAAGGTTGGGCTAATTATTAAAGCATGAAATAACGTTTTTATACATGTATTTTCTAAATGAGTGTGAAAACCTCAAAACGACATGTTTTATATAGTGAAATAACTTGTGGATTAGTAAATAGGTTGTGGATGAAGAGAATAACATTTTTCTTTGGATGTTTCCTAAATGAACCTGGAAAATCAACGTTTAAGGTTGGGTTAATTATTAAAGCATGAAATAACGTTTTTATACATGTATTTTCTAAATGAGTGTGAAAAAAACATATTTATAAAGAGACAAAATAAAATGAAATAACTATTCTTCCAAAATATGATACGGATAATTGAAATGTAATCATGGCAGATCGAATTTTAAATGAGGTTTAGTTGCCAAAAAATCATAAATAGATTTTATTGAATTGAATGTATTTAATATTAAGTATGTTATGCAAAATTACTATCATTTTCTTGGAAGAAGACCGAATAAGTAAAAAAATTTCTAAAGAAAAGAGTGCAGAAGTAAATTGAAAAGAAAATTATAGAGAAAATAGAGTGTAAGTAAATTGTAAAGGAAGATCAGGAGCATGGAGATTGAAAGTTTTGTGGAAGGAGAGTAAATTGTCTAAAACATGATGACAATAATGAAAATGGAAAACTGAAAATTGGAAGAAAGGAAAACAAGGTTTAAGAAACTATAAATTTTGTTGTATCAATATAGTGTGCATGATAGTGATGTGTGTTAAATTATTTTCCAGGTCTCTAATTGGATATTTTTGTCTTCTCTCTACTACTAAGGGTTTCAAAATTTGGTTTTCTTACAAAATGAAACCCTTGAAATCCAATTGCATTTGCATTAGCAAAATTTGGTGAGTAGTAGCTTCTTTGATTTATTGCTATTATTTTTTTTTTATGTTAATGTGTTTTTAAGAGTTATAGTTAAACATTGTTTTTTTTTTAAACATGGCTGACGTGCCAAAATAAGAAAGTGACAACATATTAGGGGAGAATACGACAACAAGAAGGAAGCAAGAGAGAGGGTGGATGTCTATGGTGTGAGTGTTAAAAAATGTAGCGAGAAAGGCTCAATTCGAATTTAGCCTTAGTCATATTGAGTAAATCGAATTTCCATATCATCATGACAATTTGGAGGTAGTTAACTAGTGTGACATGGCTCGTCACTTAGTTAGCTCAGTAACTTTGAATTAGTGGGCTTGGAGTTTAGTTATGCATGTGTGATTGCTAAATTTTAGCAATCCAGTTTAGTTATTTTCAATTGTATTTAGTAACTACCTCTTAACTTTTGATAGAGTCAGTTAAAGATCAGTTTTGCAGTGGGACAACAATCTAACTCAGAGATCTGTCAGTTAACTGATCAATCAACCCAAAATAGCTAATGCGTGCATGGAATTCGAATTGCTCAACGGAAGTGAAGATGACAAGGCAATGTAATATGAGTTGTATACTAGTTTGAGTGTACGGTTGTTGCATGAAGTTAGAGGATCAATCCTTGGGAATTGTCCAAGCAAATAGGAGGAAATTCCTATCTTTTAAGAGCTAATTTCCTCAAGGATTGTGTAAGGAAATAGTAGGCTAGATGAACAAATAATTGGTTAAGTGTTGGCCATAGTTTCTCATTCAGCAGAGAGAACAATTATTCTTTTGTAGGTTGTGCTTAGGGTTGGAGCAGGAAATTGTAATAGGTTTTCTATTCAACTTATTAATGCAAAGAGGCTTGAGGGGTTTTTCCTAGTTGGGTTCCCCTATATATCACCATGTACTTGTGGTTTTGTTTGTTACATGCCTATGCATGTTTTTATAAACTGTGATTTACATTCCACAGATCAATGGAGTAGAATTGTGTCTCATGTTTTTAAGTTAGAATTCTCGAGCAGTTGCAATTTCTATCAAATTTCTACATGGTATCAGAGCCTTGAAATCACATTAGAACCAATATTTCGAACTTGTCTCTCACGGATTTCGTATTTGCAGCTTCATTGCAACAATTTTTCTTTAGATTTGGGAGAATGTCATTCAACAGACTGAGATTGGAGTATGCCCTCGAGGGTAGCTCGAATTTCATAACCTGGAAGGATTGAATGGAAGCAATGCTTGATGAAAATGACGTGTTAGAATATATTAAAACTCGTATTGCAAAACTTTCACAGTTGGATACACAACAATTAGCCTGTTGCAAAGGACAGGAGAATTCTTCTAGACGCTGTGAGAGATGGCGTGGTCTCAAATCTCCATGGAAAAGAGACACCATTTTCTATGTAGAAGACATTGATTGAGCTATTAAAAAATAGCAGTGACCATAGAAAATTAGCCATGAAAGACAAACTTCAAAACATAAGGATGCAAAAAAATGACACCATTCAACAATATCTCTCTAGATTTACACAAGTTCGAGATGAGTTTGGATGGGTTGGGGTGAATGTTGCCGAAGATGCCTCGGTGAGCCTAGCTCTTCTAGGATTTCCAAATCCTGGCACCACTGCCAGGAATTGGTTCAAGAAGAGTTCAGGAGAAATAGTAGAGATGGAACATCATCCAACATTGAGGATGAAGAGAATTTTTCCCTTGGTTGGAAAGGGGAACAAGGGAAAGGAAAAAAGACCCAGAGAAAATCTGAATCCAGTCAAAATAATGGAAAGAAGAAAAAATCGAGCAAGATAAAATGTTTCCATTGCCACGAATTTGGGCACTATGCAACAAAATGTCCACACAAGAAGTCTACCAAGAAGCCTTCAGGAGGAGCAAGAGGTGAAGCATTGGCTTCATAATTCGAATTAGACTTCACTCTAATAGCATGCATGACCAACACTATTATGGGGAGTGTGTGGTACCTTGATTATGGTGCCTCGTTCCATACGAAAGGTGCAAGGATTTATTATTATTATTATTATTATTTTTTCTCAGTATCCTTGAGGAGAATGACCTCCAGATGCATATCAAATTGGGGGATGATGGGAGGTATAATGATACATATATTGGTACTGCCACTTTTGAGAGGGAGAAAGCCTCTCCTTTTTGCCTCAAAGATGTTATGTTTGTACCTGGGCTAAAGAAGAACTTGATCTCTATAGTAGTTTTGGAGGATCGTGGCTATGATGTTATTTTCAGTAAAGGAAAAGACTTTCTGAGACACATAACTACCAGGAAAGTGAAGTATATTAGAGTTTGAGTCAAGAACCTATATAAAGATGAGGTGGGAGATTGCACTGCATTGAGAAACAAGGCCGAAAAGGTGCATAGTCGAGAGGTTGGAGAACTTTGGCATAGGATATTGGGTCATCTACACCATGGTGCCTTAAAAATCATGAAAAAAATTATCATCGATCTCACTAAAGGCTCCCTTGACTAACATGATGTCTGCAAGGGTTACACATTGGGGAAACATGTCAAATTCACTTTCCATGGCTGAAATAGTAGAGCAAATGCAATATTGAAGTGATTCCACTCTGATGTTTGTGGACCTATTTCTATAGCCTCCACAACAAAACATAAGTACTATGCTATTTTTATTGATGATTTCTCTAGAAAATGTTGGATCTTCTTCATGCGAAAGAAGGATAAAGTTTTCTCAAAATTTGTTGAATTCAAAGTGTTCGTTGAGGAGGAGACAGGGAAGAAGGTGAAGGCTCTTAGGAGCGATAATGGAGATAAATTTGTTTCAAATTCCTTCAAGGATTTATGTGCCAAAGAAGGTATTTGAAGAGAACTGATCGCACCTTATAACCCACAACAAAATGGGGTAGATGAGAGAAAAAACCATAGCATAGTGGGAGCAACACGAGCCATAGTGCATGATCAGGGGATGCCATTGCATCTATGGGAAAAATCATGCAACACAGTAGTCTACTTACAAAACTGAAGTTCTCGTAGAATACTTGGCATGATCACACTGGAGGAAGATTTCTCTAGGAGAAACCTTGATGTGTCATATTTCATAATTTTTAGAGCCTCAATTTATTGTCATGTCTACAAGGATTCAAGGAATAAAATTGAGCCTGCAACATAGTTGGGAGTTTTTGTAGGATACACCGAAACTCCACACAATCACTGGGTTTATTTAACTTCAATGAGGATGTCAATTACGAGGAGAGATGTCAAGTTTGATGAGAAGAAGGCTATGAGATGCTCTCTAGAATGAGAATCGAGTGTCCCACTAGAGCTAGAGCTTCTAACTTCAAAGGAGGAACCTCAAGAAGTTGTGGAGAAGCCATGTGCAACAGAGCAAACATGAGGTAGAGTGGAGGTATCCACTCAACCAAAATCTTCTAGAGAGGGGAGAAAGAGAACCCAAGAAGTCGATTCATTGTTGCAGGATGCGAGGGAGAATGTGGGAGCCCCCACATTAGTACACAGGTAGAGGAGGTCACCTGAGAGGCACACTGGTTACATGGCTCTCACGACAAACCTCATTGAGACAAAGCCTTCTTCATTTAAAGAAAAGTTTCTCAATTTGTTTGGGTTAATGCCATGGTGGGAGAATACAAATCCATCATGAAGAACAATATATGAGAGATGGTGTTGAGACCAGAACATATATCAATGGTTGGTTCCATATGGATCTACAAAGTGAAGCATACAACTGATGGGAGCATCGAGAAGTACAAGGCCAGATTTGTGGCCAAAGGATTTTCTCAGATAGAGGGAGATCTATGAGGAAACATTTTCCCCTTTGGCAAGGTATTCCTCCATCAAATCAATTCTTGCATTAGTTGCACAGATGGGGTGGAAAATCCACTAGATGGATATGAAGACCACCTTTATCAATGGTGGTGTTGAGGAGGAAATTTACATAAAAAACCAGAAGGATTTGACACATATGATCGGGTGTCACATGTGTGCAGACTTAGGAGAGCATTGTATGGTCTCAAATAGGCGCCCCAAGCATGGTACACTCAGATCGATAGTTATCTCAGTGGATTGGGCTTCATCGAAAGTGAAGTAGATGCGAACCTCTATCACATTGTGGTAGATGGTAAGTTGCTTACTCTTGTTTTGTATGTTGATGATTTAATTTTGACGGGTGATGAGCCACTGATCCACTCTTGCAAAGAGGATCTTGCAAGGAGGATCTTGCAAGGTAATTTGATATGAAAGACATGGGTTTAATGCATTACTTCCTCAAGATGGAAGTATGGCAAGGAGATGGTGAATTGTTTGTGCCTTTGGAATACTTTAGAGATTTCACATGGAGAATTGTAAGCCCATGGACACACCTCTAGCTACAAACTGGAGGAAGGAGTATGCCACTTCAGGTGGAGAGGTTGATGCTACCATTTACAGGTAGCTTGTGGGATCCTTGATGTATCTTGTGAACACAAGACCCGATACGTGCTATGTAGTAAACCATCTAAGTCAAGCTATGGTGAGGCCTACCAAGCTGTATTGGAAGGAAACATAGCATGTGTTATGATACCTTAGAGGCACTGCTGAGGATATTATGGTACAATAGGAAAGAGAGAGTGAAGCTCCAAGGCTTCACCGATGTAGATTGGGCAGGGAGTCTGTCAGACATGAAAAGTACTTCATGTGTTATCTTTAGTGTTGGGTCCGCAACTATTTCCTGGTACAACAGGAAGCAGAGGTTTGTGACACTCAACTCAACAAAGGCTGAATAAATGGCTACAAGTCAAGCAACATGCGAGGCCATATGGATGAGGAAAATACTTGTGGGTATTTTCAGTTAGGACATGGATCCGACATTGATATATTATGATAATCACAGTTGCATTAAGCTCTCTAAGAATCTAGTATTTCATGACAGGTCCAAGCACATTGATATCTAGTACCATCATTTGTGGTGTTGTGTACAAAGTATAGTTATGTTGCTATAATAAATTCTAACTTAGGAGCAAAATGTTGACATCTTGACAAATGCATTGTCAAGAGGTAACTTCAAATTCCACAGGTGCAGGATAAGGGTGGTGAAAAATCCCTTTCTTGCTAAGAGGGAGTGTTAAAAAATGTAGCAAGAAAGGTTCAATTTGACATTAGCCTTAGTCAAATTGAGTAAATCAAATCTCCACATTCACTGGACAACTTGGAGACAGTTAACTAGGGTGACATGGATCTTGTCACTTAGTTAGCTTAGTAAATTTTGGTTAGTGGGCTTGGAGTTCGGTTTCACATGTGTGATTGCTAAATTTTAGCAGTCTAGTTTAGTTATTTTTAATTGTATTCCGTTAACTGATCTCTAACTTTTGATAGAGTCAGTTGAAGGTCATTTGTGTAGTGGGACAATAGTCTAACTCATAGATCTATCAATTAATTGATCAATAAACCCAACATATCTAATGCATGCATGGAATTCAATTTGCTTAGCTGAAGTGGAGATGACAAGGCAGTGTAACATGAGTTGTATACTAGTTTGAGTGTATAGTTGCTGCATGAAGTCAGGAGATCAATCCTTGGGAATTGTAGAAGCAAATAGGAGGAAATTCCTATATTTTAGGAGCTAATTTCCTAAGGATTGCAAAAGGAAATAGGAGGCTAAATGAACAAATAATTGGTTAAGTGTTGGCCATAGTTTCTCATTCAGTAGAGAGAACAATTATTCTTTTGCAGGTTGTGCTCAAAGCTGAAGATGGAAATTGTAATAGTTTCTCTATTCAACTGATTAATGCAAAGAAGCTTGAGGGGTTTTTCCCAGTTGGATTCCCCTAGAAATCACCGTGTACTTGTGGTTTTTTTTGTTGCATGTCTATGCATGTTGTTCTAAATTGTGATTTCCATTCCACAGATCAGTAGAGTAGAATTGTGTTGCATGTTTTTAAGTTAGAATTCTTGAGCAGTTGCAATTTATATCAAATTTATACATTGAGAGAGAGAACCAAAAGGCTGTATACCAAGATGGGGAGAGGAAGGAAACATAAAGACGGAGTGGCTACACTATCAGTGTGCCTTGGAGATCACCTGTAATGATCATGAGAACATCCTAGAAGGAGCGAGCGCAATTAAAATGGACCAAGGTATATCATGAGATTGAGTGGATCCAAGGCACCAAGTAAACCAATGTCCCTGTGAAAACAAAACATGACAGAACGTGGTATACAATAATAATGGTTGCTCGGGAAGAGCTTGTCGCCACTTAGTGGCATTGATTCACCATGTGAGGGGTTGCCTGACAAGTCCCATCGCATGAGTGATAGGAGGGACGATCAACATGCCACCTCCAGTCATCACCTCCATCACATCCCATATGACTCCATAAGAGGATTGGAATTGAATTTTTAGAAATAAAAACTTGAGAGCTTTATGCTAATTCTCCAAATAATGTGTGCCCAAACTATTTGTGAATTTTTTTGTTAGATTGACATCATTAAATTAGTTAAAAAATCAAGCAATTTTCTTTGTTGACATTTATTAGATGGTAATTCTAATCTAGAAATTTAAATATGTTTATAAGTGTTGGGTTGTAGACCAAAGATTGAAAGAATAAAGGTGAATATGTTTTTTTCATATAATACACATAAAATACATTTTTATTATCATTGGCTTCATATTACAAGGTATCTTGGACTCCCTATAATGGTTCATATTCCACACCATAACCATCACAAATTAGGCATCCAACATCCCCCCACCCCTGCGTTAATCTGAAGGGGTGTATGTGAGTCCAAGTAGAGAGATTAGGACAACTGCTAATGGCTAATTGTGCTCTCTAAATTTGGTGTTTTTGGGATGACCACAAATCCAATGGTGAGTAGAAGCCAAAGTCTTCTACTAAGTTGTGGTTTAAGGTTGATCACCAACTTTGTAATTCAACTCTAAGGTTCAAAAACTCCTAGAACATTTCTTGATTTAGCTAGAAGTTGATGCCTTTTGCTAACTGTAAGTGCTTTCAAATGGCTATTTGAAGATGATTGCAAACCGTTGGAACTTGTCTTTAAGGCTCACCAGTTCCTATAGCATTTCCAAATTTGGCTAGAAGTTGATGTCTTTTGCTAATTGGAAGTTCTCATAAACGTCGATTTGAAGATGACCACAAATTGTTGGAACTTGGCTCTAAGGTTCAACATGTCCCGAAACATTCCTTGATTTTAGTTGGAAGTTAGTCTTTTTATAATTGGAAGTGCTCACAAATGGTGATTGGAAGATGAATGCAAACTATTTCTGGTTTGAATATGATCACAAACTGAATCATGCTCATGGCTACAATTTTGAGTTTGGCTCAAGCCTCAAGCTTGGGGCTCTAATTCTCGCTGTGGCTGAGGCTCACTTGTACATGATTGATTGATAGGGATTTAGGACTAGAATCCTAATGGCCAATTATTGGTACTATCTCCCCCCCCCCATCAAATATAAAGTGAGGACAAAAATATTTCCATAATGCTCGCAAGGATGACGATAGAAAACTATAATACTCAATTTTCCAAACTGAACAACGTTATTGGTTTGTACTAAAAATGCACCCATTTATAATGCAATTCAACTAGTAAACTTACAAAAAAACTATTTGCAAGTTACCAATATTCTTAATTTTGGAAGCCTCAAGCTTGGGGCTCTAATTCTCTTTGTGTCTCAGCCTCACTTGTACATGATTGATTGATAGGGATTTAAGACTAGAATCCTAATGGCCAATTATTGGTACTATCCCCCCCCATCAAATATAAAGTGAGCACAAAAATATTTCCATAATGCTCACAAGGATGACAATAGAAAACTATAATACTCAATTTTCCAAATTGAACAGGGTTATTGGTTTCTACTAAAAATGCACCCATTTATAATGCAATTCAACTAAACTTACAAAAAAACTATTTACAAGTTACCAATATTCTTAATTTTGG